>UELV01000475.1:0-23666 GCA_900490015.1 Megastigmus stigmatizans
CTCTCTCTCTCTCTCTCTCTCTCTCTCAGATGTGATTGTCTGATTTACGATTACTAGGCAGAATATCTGCTAATGCCACATAACAGATATGTATATTATATGCGACTCAAGAGCAATCAGTAGCAATGACACGTTGTTTGATTGCTGTAAGAGAGAGGAAGAATGAAAAAAACATAATGCCTGCTCGTCTTGTGCACTATCGACGTTTACGCTGATTTGAGCCATACCGGTCGTGATAAACTTAAAAAATCGAGATAAAGTCGAATTAAAGGCATCGATTCATTTTTTATTACAGACTTTTTCATTGTAGAATTATTCTAGCATTTATGAATTGAATTTTTCTAATTCGTTTGGTAACGTTTTTATTAGTATTTCTTTTTTTTATTAAAACCAGATAAGTTTTTGAATTATTGAAGGAAAATATGAATAGATTTAGTAACTTGAACAATGTTATGTTAATGAAATATCTTTCAGTGAATAATCTCAAATGCAAAAATACAATCTTGAAGCATAAACAGGTTTAATGTTTACATGGCTATTGAATAGCCAATCAACTATTGGAAATGACACAACCTAAAACTGATTAACAACAATCAGGAAAAAATTTCAAAAAAGAATAGTCTACGTTAATCATTAAATAGAAGCTGTTGTAACTTATAAAGCTGTAGAGTTTTATTATTCTTATTTTTAATTGCCCACCGATTTAATATTCCAATTTAAAACTTAATTGAAAAATTTGCTTTAAATAAGCTAATATTATATAATCAATAATTAAACAGGCATATTAAATGCTTAGAGAGAACTTTAATTAGCAAGCATCTGACAGTAATAAAAAAATCACTTGAATTATGAAATTAATTGGATTCTTTTTTGCAAAATATTTCTTCACAATTTTAGAGCAAGTAATTTTGTAATTAATACGTTTTTCATTATTAATACCATAGTTTATATTTTATTTTATAATGTACTTTGATTGAGCTCTATTTAACCGTATTCATTTCTTTCTTACAGATTGGCGAAGGCTGCAATTTCAAAAGGTATCGAAGTATCGATAGAGGATGGCTTTGAAATTGAAAAGCAATGCTACTCACAATTGTTGGATACGGAAGACAGAATCGAAGGATTGGCGGCGTTTGCCTCGAAACGTGTACCTGTTTACCGCGGGCTGTGAGTCGTAGTGTTCGAGACTCGATCATGTTTTTTTTTTCTTTTTGTACATTTTCATACTTGTTAAGTTTTTGATTACCGTTAGAAGTGTAAGTTTTATAAAGAAAAAACTAACAGATTTAAGCATTATAAAATTACATAAAAATGAGAGATATTAACTCCAATACGGTAAATGGGAACATTGTAAATTTTACGATAAAAAATTTGCCGAGCATATCTATTTCTTTTTATACGATGGGCATTTTTTTTAGACTAAGAAAAAATATTTTTTTATTTATGCCTTAAATGTTGAATTGTTCGATGTGTGTTAATGTTTAAGGAAAGATGATGTTACGATAAATACAATAGAAGTGTCTATTTTCTTCTTCTATTAAAAAAAAGATTGAAACAACATTTTAACTTGTATATTTATCCTTTTCCTTTATTATAGTGTAGACTCTAAGATTATTTTTCTTTTATACAATTATTATATGATATAAATCAACAAGTTGCTTAAATTTCATATAAATTTATCACATTTAGAGCACACAGTAGGGAATGTTACTGAAATGTCGAATAACGTTTGGACGTTATTGATAAAAGATAATAAAAATTGGCATTGGCTAACATTTTAAAGTCTAACATTATGTACAAATATATTATGAATCACGTGTTGTAGGAATACCTCATTGATTTCATTACACACATTGCATTGGACAGTTAAGTTGCTCTTTGCTTCTTTTCTCATCAATGAGACTAATCAAGACCTTGAGTTGCTTCAAGGTATCAGCAGGACTTGTCACTTTATGACCTACAGTTAGATCACTTTCATAAATCTCATAGTCATTGCCTCCTTCTCTAGTCTTGTCACCAAAAAAGTGAATTTCATCGTATCCTTGAATGTGTCGCAAACAATACGACTTATCCCAACCATCTGGAAAAACGTCGAACGAAATCTGTCCACCTGCAATAAAAAATAAATTTAGAAATACAATATTTTTTAACAATTGAATAAAAGAAATATCCAATTGGCATATATTAAAAAGTAAAAAATATATTAAAAATAAAAAAATAGTCTTTAAAAATTGTTAGTTTTTATTTTGTAAAAGAGAAAAGATTTGCTTTTATTATAAAGAATATATCGATGTTTTAACAAAATTTTATAATAGAAATATTCTTTTACTATAAGTACTAGTGCTTGTTGAAACATTAACATTAAAAATTTTTAATTATATTTGGGCAATATGAACATTTCTTCCATAAAATAATAATCGAAAAATTTAATACCTATACTATACGTAAGAGCTAAATTAGGAAATTCTTTTTTCAAAGCCTGAATGAATTTTTCACGTATTTGATTTTCTGCGTCATATTCATAAAATTGCAGGCGCTCCTCCATTGTGCAATTACGGCCTACAGGAGAAATATTTAACATGCCAGTTCTGAATTCGATGAAGGTACCTCTTTTAAAAGGCAGTTTCAATTCAGATATGTAACGCAGAGCAAAATTGATTAAATCTTGTAAGGCTTCTTCTCCAATAAGACTTTGAATGGTCTGTAAAAACAATTTTTATTAATTTTTATTTTAACTCTTAAATGGTAATGTCATTTTTGGCCCTCATAAAAGGTATCGTCAGGTCACTCGTGTCTGGTGCTTTCAGAAGTGCTGTAAAGTGCTCTAAAAAATTCCGCAAAATTCATGAAATCTTATTATATATATCCTAGTATCAGGATCAATCACTATATTGCTGATTTGATCATTTTTTTAAACAATATAATTTGGCCTGTCTTCCATCCTTCTCGCAAAGCTAGCAAGGGGAGAAGGTTTGGGTAAGGCACGAGTGACCCGACGTTACCTTTTAAGGGTTAATCTTAAGTTTGAAATGTTCTAATGTATACCATATAAAAACTAATACTTAATCTTAAATTTAATGAACAAAGGACTTTAAAATAGTAGGTTAATTTTTAGTTTAAAAGCAAAAAACTTTAAATGGAGGTATAATTAATGCAGAAAATAATTTGAAATTTAATAGTGCAATAAATAATGCATTGAGTAATAAAATTTTTACATTCAATTTTACTATTTAATTTATAGTTACTAATTAACTAATTAAAGTAACTACTTAAACACAAATGTTGTAAATTATAAGATTTTTTCGAATGTTTTTACCTCTGTGGGTAACTTTTTACCATCCTTATAAGAAACCAATCCATTTTCAGCAAAAACATAATCATACTTTTTGAATACAGATTCTTCTCCCAATTGTCGCTTTATTTTACTAAGGTCTGAACCACCAATTACAGCCACATCAAACAACTTTTTCAATGTATCTTGTATGTATTGATCAAGAGTGGGGTCAATTTCCTGTTAATTTAAGGGTTAAAAGAGTTATACTTAATTAGTAAAATGAAATATGTAATATGCATGAATGCGCACTAAATTTAAAACAATGTTATATATACCTGTTGTGGCTCCGTCAAGGTCCCATCAACATCAAACAAGCAAATGATTTTTTTTGACATGGTTATTCTTAAGTTTTATCACCCTACAACTAATAAAAGTATGTAAGAAACAGCAATATATCAATTGTAAAACATAATACAAATGAAAAAAATATATAAATTCAATATTTTGAAATGACGTTTTTTAGAACCTATTTTTATAGTATTTTTCAAGAAATATGTATCCTATGAAATTTTGTATTTACATAATTAAACTAACAATTAACATTAACTAAATTCAAGTTGAGTTTAGAATAAATAATATTTTAACGGACGCTAATACCAATGAATATAGAGCGTCTATATTCATTGCTAATACTTAGACGAGCCTCCAGCATAAGCAAATCATAAATCACGAGACAATCATTAAATTTATCCTCATTCTCAATACAACAGAATTACGATTCTACGAAGTAACAAAAATTATTCTCCATTCCTAACACAAGCAAACAATAATTTTAGAACAACATTCACACAATGAATTCGACTAACACTTGTACAAGAACGTTCGAAAACATCCAAAATGATCGCAAGATATACGTAAAAGCCCGTACGTAAACAGTCACGTGCACTGTACAGACGAAGTATACTTGTCTGTTGTCAGGTCATCAACTCCCGGCAACACAAGTCGGTATAACTGCAGACCATACGATAAATCTATCATCTCCGGACTCCGATACATATTCGAGCCCGATAATAATCACCAATCAAGAATGAAAACAGTAGGTATAGGTAGAAATCTCGTTCAGAAAAAAAGCCGGTTCCAAAATAGTCACTTCTGCTCCGAGGCAACATAGTTATATATGCCAACGCCCATCGATTGACCCGTTTCTCTACCTCGCGAAAAGCAAAAAAAAAAATAAAACATACAACCATACGGACACATAAGTGCGTAACTAGCGTGAAAGGGACGAACACAAGCATCCACCTTGGACACACACACACACATATTAGAGAGAGGAGCTGGATACTTAGGCACTTACAAATATATATGTGCAGCAGAAAAAAGAAAGTGCCGCGCGGCCGCTGTATCGAAAAAAGGTATCGGCGAAGCGCGCTCTTGGCTCTCGTGCACAACACTGCCGACGATGCAAACGTGGCGCTGAGCGTCACGGACAGACTCGCAAGTCGCAATCGAAGGAGCTGTGCAGAGAGCAGTTTGGTTGATCGCTCGGCTCGGCTCTCTCTCTGTGTGCTCCTCCGCGAAGCAGCGCGCAGACATAGCAATTGCGCCGGCGCGTCACGACCGGTTGTCTACATCGCGGCGGTGTTTGTTTGTAGTAAACCGAGTGCTATACTTAGGTATTTCACTTTTTTTTGGCTCCGAAATTTTTTAAAGATATACGCACGGGGTGAAAAGATGTATTCTCGCGGTGCACTGTGCGCCCTAGCGCTGGTGACACTTGTCGCTACTGGTGTCCTGGGCAAAAGTACCGGCCGACCTCGAAATGCTATTCTGCTCTTGGGTAAGTATATATTTTACTATTATACTTTGGACTGTACACTTTCGAATGTACGTACGTGTGAGCATGTGTCTCTGATTGAGAAATAAGAAGGTAATGAGAGTGATAGTGTCCCCGTTTTGGATGCAACTTTTTTCTATCTATACCGACTGTACTGTGAGCAGTGCGTAGATGTAAAAAGGACTACTGAGCGAGAGTTAATATATGATTGATTTCAAATGAGGTCAAAGTACCTATATTTTAATAGAAACCAGTTATGGTGTGAGAAAATGACAAATTAAGTTTAATGGCCACACTAAATTTACGTTAGATTGACCGGAATAAATCAATAAATAGTTTCATTTTAAATTTAATAAATTTATAGATTTCTTAAGAAGACATATGAATAATTATACCGTTTATACTTAATTATTGATGAAAATAGATGAATATACATTAATAATATTTTCGTAAAAAAAGTGGAGGATCCTCAAAAAACCAATTTTATTTCTACTTCTTTAATAATCTTGGAACGATAAATATTTTCGGGTGTCTCACTGATAAAATCAAATCAATCAATGCACAAGTCACAAAAATAAAGTGCGCATTATTGACGTTTTTTGGCTTTATCAATTAAATGCTGCCATATAATGCAATCTAAGTGAACCCGGCTAAGATATCAAATACTCGCATGATTGGTTGATCCAATTCCGCGCATGACCAAGTGAACGGAACAGTCTAAACCTGTTTGTCAATTATTATAGAGTAAGAAAATTAACGTTATATAGCACCTATTGCAAGCAGATTGCATGTATAACATTCAAACTGGTAGTAAAAAATTACAATGTGCATGAAATACAAAATACAGTAAGTGAAACACGATAATTTGCCTGCGATTAGAAAGTAAACACTGGGTTATTAATTAAAACATGTTTTTTTTTGTCTTAACTCTATGAAGATAGCACAAGAGGACATTATCTTGTAAAATCTGCTTTCTCTTTTCAAGTATTTCATTTGCATCAAGTTTACTATCTTTCTTTTAATCCAACGTTTTTTACTTTCAAATGAGGTCTTCCTCTAATCTTTGCGTGCTTACGTCTTCAAATTAATTACATAAAATTCTATCTATCTAATGAAAATTAGTAGCAGGTAAAACTAAATTTTATATTAAACGTCTGTCTTTTAAGGTACCTTGCATAATTTGTGATTCTCAATCCTAATGCTGTGGACGCTCTTTTTGTAACAAATACAAAATCTCCATTTTTTAAAGAATCGATAATGTAAATAACTTTCACTAAACTAGCTTCTCTTTAAAGCACAAAATGTACTCTATAGCCGAATCTAAACATAACTGCAAGAACCTATGATTATATCTATATGAAAAGTATGAAAAAAAACGTACATATATAACTCGAGTAACAACCGTCTTCACGCGGGCTTGTTTACAAGAAAGACCGGTATGTAAATGCATTTTCTTTCAGCGGACGATGCCGGTTTCGAAATGAGATCGTATCTCAATAAAGTTTGTCAGACGCCGAATCTCGACGCACTGGCTAAGAATGGCCTGATATTCAATAACGCGTACACCTCAGTCAGCAGCTGCTCACCAAGGTATATATCAAAATATATACAAATATATGTTCATCGTTACATTCACGGCATTGCTTTGAATCGATTGATGGCTTAATAACTCATGTGATTGTCCCGCAGTCGCGCGGCACTCCTGACCGGCCAGCCGAGCCATCAGAATGGCATGTACGGACTTCATCACAGCGTTCATCATTTCAATTCCTTTGACAAGATTCACAGCTTGCCGAAGATTCTAAAGCAGAAGAATGTTCGCACAGGTAAAGAGAAAGTACCACTTACTTTTTGTAAAAAAAAAGCATTAGTTATTGTGCATCATGAACGTCTAGATCTGCATAGTTTTAAAAGCGGGAAAATAGCGAGATGATTTAAAAATTTTACAATAAGTAATTTTTTGCTAATCTTTGTCATTCTAAGTATATGCATTGAAAAAATATTCGTGCACTCGTAACAATTATATTTTTCACATAATCATTAGATTTATTTAATCACAATTTATTTATTTTACGAGTCAATTTGTTTATTGAATCAAACTTAAGCTATTGCTTTACGATACGCCTTATTCTTTGAATCAATTTAAAAACTTTTTCTCAGCGCTAACAATAGTTCTTATCTATAAACCGCAACGAAGCTCGCTTTTAGCACAATGCAGCTAGATAATCGCATCCCGAGGACCACCGGTAACACTGTCGTTCTTACTCGTTGAGAATTTTTTCGAGTTGTTGTCTATCGGCAAAAGCGAATCAACCATGACTCGTATCTATTTAGCCGCGGCACCAACAGCTGATGACCCTGCGCTATTAACAGGTGGTTTGCTTTCATGACAGGCATCATTGGCAAAAAACACGTAGGACCAAGTGAAGCGTATCCATTCGACTTTTCTTATACCGAGGAGAACGAGTCTATCCTTCAAGTTGGCCGTAACATTACAAGGATCAAGCTGCTCGTTCGAGAATTCCTCTCGCAGAATAACAGTCAGTAAGTGCCGAGAACAATTTCTTTTCTTTACATCTTTATTAGTGATGTATCGTTTATAAAAACGTTAAATGCAATCACACAATTTTTGCCATCTCAACTGATACAAAGTGCGAGAATGAATTGATTAAAAAAAAATGAGGATGCACCAATTTTCTTTAGTAAGCAGAACTAATGGCTCGTTTCAACCTATTTTCTTCAGACCTTTCTTCCTCTACGTCGCTTTCCACGATCCGCATCGATGCGGTCACAGTCACCCCGAATACGGCAGTTTCTGCGAGAGATTCGGCAACGGCAATCCCGGCATGGGAACTATACCTGACTGGAATCCCATCTACTACCAGTGGGAACAAGTGAAACTGCCTTATCATGTGCAAGATACGGAACCAGCGAGAAGGGATATCGCGGCTCAATACACAACCATGTCTCGATTGGATCAAGGTAATTTAATCTTATTTTATGCTCTATAAATAAAGAGGCGATTGATGATTCTCTTACACTATGAAATCGATTAGGCATTGGATTGGTGCTGAAGGAACTAGAAAGCGCTGGATTGAAAGATGATACTCTGGTCATTTATACCTCGGACAATGGAATACCATATACCAGTGGAAGAACGAATCTTTATGATCCTGGTAAATCAATTAGTTTGATTGTTTAAGGCTCTTTATAAGATGGACAGGTTAATTGTATACCGTTGCATAATCCATACAGGCATGGCTGAACCAATGATTATATCCTCGCCACTCAACAAAGAAAGACATAACCAGGCTACTTACAGCATGACTTCTCTACTAGACATCACACCGACGTTATTAGACTGGTTTGGTATTAGTGATGATAAAAAAGTTAATGAGTACCTATCAACTCTTACTGGAAAATCCCTTTTACCTTTACTGGATAATGGTTAGTCAATTTCAAATAAACCATTTGCATTGAATGATTTCGAGACGTAAAATTTTTCTTTTAAATTCAGAACCTATTGAAGACAATTCAACCGCTGTTTTTGCAAGTCAAATTCATCATGAGATAACAATGTATTATCCTATGAGGGTTGTTAGAACAAAGAAGTACAAACTTATTCACAATTTAAATTATAAAATGCCTTTCCCTATTGATCAAGATTTCTATATTTCACCAACATTCCAGGTACAAATTTTTCTATTGCTAATAGTAGAATAAATAATAAAATACTGAATTATAAACAAATATTCAAATCTATCAGTGCACTATCTTTCTTTACATATTGTTTATGTTATAGGATTTATTAAACAGAACTCGTACAAATATGCCACTTAGATGGTACAAGAATGATTTAAAAACCTATTACTATAGACCTGAGTGGGAAATGTATGATTTAAAGTATGACCCTGAAGAATTAAATAATATTGCTACAAAAAAATCAATGGAAGTAAGTATAGTATTAATAATGTTTGTTTTCCCTAAATATATCATTAATATAAAAATTAAATTATAAATTTTAGCCGATATTTGAGGAGCTCAGAGAAAAATTGACAGAATGGCAAAAGAAAACTAAAGATCCATGGCTATGTTCACCTAGTGCTATATTAGAACCATTTGAAGGAGACAAAAATAATCTCCAATGCATGAATCTCGATAATTTCATTAACTGAAATTTGCTAAAATTGTATTTTATAATATATTTTTTATACATGTATTACTATAAAAATCATTATGTAGATAAGTCATTTTTCTAAAATTAATAAATAGAATACATTTACTTTCATTTCATGTTTACTAACCTGAATTTAGGACGGGAAGAAAATCTTTGATTATGAAATGTTCTTTTGTTTTTTATCGTGCTGCTTAAGCAAAGCCTCATTCAGTCGATGAATATAAGTAGCGGATTTGTTTACTGATTTTTCAACCTCTACCATCTCAGTTGATATCTCATTCATCTACAATACATTAATTATGAAGAGGTTCAATAGTGTATTGAACTTAATTCCTTTTAATCATTTATTATGTACTTCATACTCACAAACTGTTTGTAACCAAGATATCTGTTATATTTTAATTTGTTGTCATAAATCTGTCTGATTTGGACCATAAGAATCAGACAGAGGACAAGGCCACATATCAAATAAATGGCATTTACACTTTGTAGATTACGAATAAACATAACAATTATATATTCCCTTGTTAACAATTAAACAAAGGGGAAAAACTCAAAAAAATATACATATCATTTATCACATAATCACTTCTCACTTCTCAAGAATCTCGTTGCATACTTTAATTATAGTAAGTATGGGTAATAATTATCACTTTACCCATTCATTCGTTTAACAATAACGATACTGAATGCTTAAAAACATTGTCATAATAATAATTTTAAAAAAAGAAGCAACTGAAAACACTGTTTCTTAGTTCTTATTTGTACATTGTACTACAGAACAGCTGAGAACGGCGGATATAGGAATAAATGAAACAATATAATATGACAGAAGACCTGTTAAGACGCCATTTTGGACATGCGCAGTTCTGCACTAATTTGAATTTTTTTGAATAATACATTTTATTGCGTTGTTACAAGAAAAAGCACTTAAGTTTCCAGGTAAAAAAATTTTTTTTATTTAAGTATTCTATTTCTTTTTTGTCATTTTCTTGATGTATTGCCAAGCTCTTCAGACACCACCATAATTTGGCGTTGGACTTCTCAATGGCGTTGATTCCAACTGCAATGAATGAAAATTTTGTTTTTATTTGGCAGGATTTTTAGGAATAAAGCATTACATTTTTTAAGTGTAATAGCAGGATAATCATATTAAAGAACCAAATGTGTATTTTTATAATTTATTAAAATAATTTAAATAAATTTACAGTATTACTTTCTTTTCTGATAATTCCTTTTGTGGATTAATTTTAAATCTTATATACTAGATAGGACATACTTAGTAATTGGAATAAATTATTCTTTTCAAGTATTTCTTTACGTATGTTACTTGATTATGAAAATGCAATATTATTTCAGTAGAGAATAGCTAAAAAATTCCAATTATTGTATATTATTGTTTTTGTAGATCGATCAAAACTGCATATAAGTGTTGAATAAGACAGTTTGTCTTACTGTCTACATTTTATTCTTATATTGACGGCAGTACATTGTCATATATATTACTCAATAAAAATACTCATTCAATAAAATATCTAGTACAACCCATTTTTCAACTAATTTACTGTAAATAACTATTGCGAAGTTGGTAAATAATAAGCTAAACTGTAGCTTGAGATGAAATTTATAAAAATTAGCGTCGTACTTACAAATTCACTACAATACAACTCAAGTTCCTTAGGAAATTGGAAAAAAGCAAACTAGCCTCAACAATTATTGCTGTTTATGTTTATTGCTATGAAACATTAAATATATAACATAATACTCATCATTATAGAAATTGATCATTGTACAACGTAAAAATTGTAGTCCATATGAATACAAACAATTACTATATACAACTTCATTTCTAACATAAAGTATATGAGCACTTTATGATTCTACATTAAAAAAATGATGCGGCATTCACATAAAATCGTCGAACCTATATATACAAAACTCTAAAAGCCAATCCAAAGCAATATACCAGACGCTATATAAAGCACATAAAAAACATGAGAAAAATACCATTGTTTTAAAAGTACAGGAGAGTGACCCTGTATATACAAATGTGATTAGCGAATAGCGATTCAGATCATTTGTTATATACAGAACTACTTACATAAAAAGACCAAAAGGATCATTAGTCGCACGTCGATGATAGGGTAAAAAAGACCGCGATAAAAGCCCGTATGCAGCAGCCGGTTGCCGCATACCGGACAATTTTTCAATAAGGAATCATAGTCATCAGGCATGACTCGCACATACATTCTTCTGGTCATACAACGCATCTCAGTATACGTATGTAGATACGTACATGTACTTCCATTGTACAAATATAAAAAAGAAATAATAATCTGGCAGAGAGCAACGGGTGCTTTGCTTTCGTTCCTCTCTGCTTCAAATACTCGTTCGGCTCCGCATATGAAATTGCTACACGAAAATACTTTCGTTGATTATCGAGGTTGTAACTAAGCCTCGTTATTTTCGAATAATACTAGTCTATAAAACAGATACTAAAATAAAAGAAATTAAGAATCTTAAGTAGAAATAAAACCTCAAGACCAGTTTAAAAAACGCGCGATGGATGTAAAATACACCGAAATGACGTATAAATTTTCAGAAGCGACTTTGAAGTTACCAATCGACACAACTCAGAATTTCTCACCGTCATTTTCTTTAACTGTCTAACAAAACTATTTCATATTGTCTGTCAATATTAATAATGTAAATTTGTATGACACTGGAATTTACCAAAACTCAATCATATTATAAATTTTGAAAGTATGAATTCTTTTTTTTAAGTTTCAAATAGAAACAAAAACATAAACTTGGAAGTTCGTTTTTTCCGAGTATATCGATGGCATAACGTCAACACAACGCCTCTCAGTAATAATTGATATATTTCTCGCTGGATACATAAATCACAGATTACAAAATATCCACTTGTAACAATCGCTCTCCACACTTGCGACGAGATAATTCGACAAAGACAAATTGTCAGCGTATTCGTACTTTATGAATGATACCGTGACCTCAGTGCAAATACCAGAAACTCAAAATTTTTCGTTGGTAAAAAATCAACTTTAGAGGTCAAATTCAAATTATTTGATATAGTATAAACTGTTTCTGAAGCTTTCTGTGTTTATTATTTTTACTGATTTTAAACATTATCAAACACAGAAGTCATATCAAAACACACTTCACTGGATATCTTTTGTATACAAACTTTACAGTATAAAATATTATGATACATTAAAATATCTATCTAGATGTGCGATTTTCATGTATATACTACTATATTAATTAATATATAAATATCCTAACTTAATATTAATACTGAAAGATTATTATAAAATGAAAAAATTCCTGCCCAAGTTCATAAAAATTGCACATTTCACTGGGTTTCGGACATTTTCTTTTTTTTTTTTATCCGTTTAACGAATCAAAATCGTTTCCCTCAACTCTACAGTCCAAGAACGAAAAACTTTAAGCCTTCCGTGCAATAATAGCTTTGAGGACACGCTATACAAGCAGTAGCACGCGATGTACACAACATACGCTCAATCAAACGATCAGCTCTTTATAACGATACACACAGATATACCGATTGGCCAGACTTGTACAAGAAAGTTCCCGCGCGCCCGAATGCATAATATATATAGATTGGTTCGATGAACCCCCCGTTGGCATTACAACGACAATGAGAAGGCAAATCGATTCCAGGGCATAGAGGAGAATGATATAGACGAGGGCACGGGGAGGATCGTGGAGGGTGTACATGTTCTTTTTTGTTTAAGAGCGCTCGGTCGTCAGCAAACAGAGAGCGAGATCGTTAGGTCAACAGATGCGGTTGCCCGTGCCGTTATTCACCTGCGTACCATCCGAGGAGGCAGCAACCTCATACTCGACTGCGCGCATAACCTTCTCTTCGTGCTGCTGCTGCTGCTGGTGACTGCAGCAGCTCTTGCTCTGTCGACGCTCCTTGAAAAAGTCCGCCACGCCGAATGCCTAAAGATACAAAGAGAAGGTGATTTTGTAGTTTGTTCCATATAATTCAATAAATTTGTGAATAAAGATTCTTTAACTATCTGCTTCCTGGTAAAAATATTTTTTTCACATATTGCGTATCTCTTACTTGTAATTATATGCGAATTTTAAAGGTGCACGTAAAAGAATTTTTATGACAGTGTTATAAATAACTAATAGAGTTAAAACTTCAAGGATAGCTTTGCAACAATTTACGATAAGGTAAAAAATACATTAAAGCAATGCTTACTATAATAATAAGAAATATAACGTTTCGAAGAAACACTATTGTCAAAACCTTATACACTGGGGAACAGTATGTCATGCAGAAAAGCATATAAAAAAACAATTACATAAATAATAAGTATGCCGCGCGTATAAATCTGTGCTTTGATTAAGAATTGAAAATATCGGCAATAAAGACTGGAAGTACGCGGAAGCGCGCAAAGGATAGTTTACGTTATGCAACGTTGACAAAGGCCAAATGTAAGATAGAATTACAAGCGTTTAATATAAAACAAAAGAGGTAAACAAGTGTATAGTGTTTTTACGACCAAGCGACAATTGAGTTTGAAGCAGACGAAGCTTACATAAAGTCTCAATTCGTTACCATTATAAGAGCGATGACCGTGCCGATGGACGATCCGGCGAGAACATCGCTCCAATGGTGCTTGTAGTTCGAGATCCGCGTCATCGCCGTGAACCACGCCATCATTATGCAAATGAACTGGAGAAAATGCCTCAGCAATTTGCTACCTTTCCACCTGAATCGCAGCTGCAAGTAGAGCTGCGAACAGTATTTGTGATTCTTGTGTTAAGCGTTTTTCCCTTGACTTTATTTTATTAATTGCCCGTAGGTGCAGTCTATTAACATCTTTGGATATAAAGCTTTGGTAGAAATAGACTCGGTGTACTACAGTAGATGAATTTTGAGTTCGTGACATATATCATTCGTACACTTAAAAGTAGTCGTACACCCCGGTAGACTGCATAATTAGTTATAAAACGAAATTTACCGAACTCTTGATTTCTTAATATTCGTAAGACTCACCGCTAAGTAGATCATGGTATAGGCCGAGAAGGATGAATGGCCCGAAGGGAAGGACAATCTGCAATAAAAACAACAAGTTTAGAATCGGTAAAAAGGAGAAAACGTGTATCGAGTAAAATTCGAAATAAAGTATATAACGTAAGTAAGTATATAACGCTGCGATGATATAAATCTAAGGTCGTGCTACGCAGGAGTGTCCTGTACTCATTGTATATAGCCAGCGATAGGCTCCCACCCGCGCTATACGAAGTCGCACACATCTGCCGTGTAGCAAAAAAAACCAAGGTCTAAACTGTTTCAGTCTGTGTCGCGCGCGCACGAAAACTCTCGCTGTCGTTTTTAAAGGCCTCACATCCGCACGTCTTACACAACGCGATAAATACTCTATGTGCGATACAAAAAAAAAGCGTCTCCCCGCGTGTAATTCGCTTGTATATAGTTTATATGTTTTAAGTGATGTGTATAAATTGAATTAAACATTTACGTCTGCGGATCCGCGGCTCGTGCGTGCGAATGTTTTCGAGTCGAGTAACCTTTTTTGCTATGATAATTGTTATCGTTACAGCGTGAAATTTCATAGCCCTGAAATTCATTGAACGTGTGGAAATCATTTTTAATAGAACGCTGCTTTCTACTGATTTTAATAAGAACTTTATGTTATAATTATAGTAGTTCAAAAATTTAATTTATATATATATATATATATATTGCTGTGCATTTTAAAATATACAGATTTATTGAATTTAAATAATAATTAATAAAACTACCTTCGGAATAAAACAATTAAATCTCTATATTAAAGGCACAAAAGAATAGCTCTAAACAAATTCTAATTCATATTCTAAAAAATTGGATACATTAAAAATGTTAAGAAGCAAAAAGTACTTGAGCTAAAGAGCAAAGTTTAAAAAAAAGTACTTGTTCACGACGCTTTACATTTTTTTCGGATCCTGCCACTTACGCACAAACGCACTTGTGATAAAATATACTCGAGTACTTTTTTTTTAGATTTTTTTCTCAAAATCAGTGTTCAAACATGTAATTAACAAGCATTTAAAGCTTAGACAACAAGTTTAACCTTTACTCAATCGAACCAAATATAATGCCGCATTTAAAATTCGAGTTATAAACGTATACATAAAAATCAAGGTTGAATCTCTTTAAAATCAAAACCATATATCGTCCAGGCCCGAAACAATTCGTCGAAATGAAAAGCAAAAAGCAGAGAGAGAGAGAGAGAGAGAGAGAGAGCGTTTCGCCGAAAAGGCGCTTCATTTTATTTTCAGACGATATATACACCAGCATCTCGACATAAAACAATTATGCGCCCAGGACTCGGTAATCTCAAAAGCTCCACCCTCCTCCACCTCCTCATCTTACCCCGCAGCACTTGGCGAGTCTGCATCTCTCGCAGAACAGCGGTGCTTCGATTTAAAAATACGTCTACAATCTCTCGACCAAGGAAGGAAAAAAGAAAGAAAGAGGGAACGATTTTTCGCGAACGCTTTCTTATATATACAAGCAACCGGCGCACCACGTTGTCTGCGCACAGGAATAAATTTGCCGGCTGGCTACGCATGAGAGTGTGCGTAAGGATTCGTAACGAGTTTCTCTTGAGTATGGAGTATTAGGCCGGCCGGTCTCTCAAGTGCCCGTGCGCTTATATATACCGAGGAATTATAAAAGGCCGCGCGCGCGGGGGAAGAGAGGCGGGAGAGAAACCACTGCACCGTGAGGATCGCTCCTGGTACAGAGGCGCAGCGAGAGAGAGGGACAGAGTACTTTATATTACAGTCCACCAAAGGGACGCCGATGGATCCGAACCGTACGTATGAATGAATTCACTGTCCTTCCCTAAATGCGTGCTATATATAGAATTGTCCCAAGAGAGCAAGAGAGAGAGTTAGAGGAAGACGTTCACATTACGTACACATATATATATATATATATATATATATACGCGCACGGACAGAAGAGGCTCAGCTCTCTCGATCTTTCATCGCGTCTCTCTCCTCTTTCTCTTTCGCTTACATTATACTCTCGCTTGTATTCACGCTCACTTCTTAATCGCAGCCGAGCGATAAAAGCGCAATGACAACAAATGGGTTATTAGACTTCGGGCCGACCGAGGCAATGGTGAAAGGTGCGGATCCAGCTGTGCGCGTATGAAAGAGTTGCTGGTTATTATGTATACAACTGGACGAGTTTAGTCTTTGATGATCCGTTTAAACCCAATGAAACACGAGTCGACGTCGCGGACGCGCCTTGTATATATCAATTGTAAAATACATAACTTTATACATGAGGATGTGACACTTGAAAATCTCGGACTCCTTTATTCTTTTTTTTTTTATTTATTGCGTCCGCTCGATCTGATCACCGTACCGGGACTTATTTATCTTTGGCACGTGATAAATTAAGAGAGAGCGAAGGAAAGATTCTCGTGATTGCCCGCCCGAATTGTATATTTGATACGGAGTAGTGCGACGCGTGTATATAACGGCGTGCGTTTTGCTTCATTAAGCGAGATTGTAGAAATAAAAGAGATTGCGACATGAATATGTTGATGGTCTCGCGGTGTGCGTGTCCGCTTAATTAGAATGTGAGTAGTGAAAAAGTGGAAACGATAATTTATAACCATAGCACAAATTTTGTCGATCAGGAAACAGTTATTTTTGATTTATATTTATATTAAAACTATATTTTTTTAATGAGCAATGATCGCAAATCCATTTTACTTATATATCCAATAAAAGTATGCAGCAAAGCATATTTCCACTCTAAACCCGTCAGTTGCCTGTGATTATACTTTGAGCGCTCGAACGATAAGTATAACAATCATAGACTGTCGTCATATCTACTAAATAGGCTTAAAAAACGTAAATTGTTGAAACATAGCGAAGCTAGGTCATCCGAGAATTTAAGCCCCGATTCATCCACCTGCCACATATGTATACGAGCATTCATACGCAGAGATAAGAAGCGTTCAAAGCACATATAATGCAGTGTACTGTATAAATAGATAGACGAAAAGTCGTACCAAATTGTAGAGCAGGAAAAAGCTTATCGCTTTCCTGACTCAAAAATGATATTGTTTATTCGCGTTAAAACTACTTATGAGTAAATGTAACAAACTATTAGAAACCAAAAGAAAGATTTATCAAATGCCACTTTAACGCGAGTTTCTGATCAATAAATCATTCCTAATCAACTAACTATAATAAATCATCACATCACAAACAAGAAACTATTACGTTTATTGATAAGCGAAAATCTCACATTTAAGGCTCAATTCAAACTACTTGAAAATGTGCCCTTTTGAACATTCAAGCCGTTTAAAAGTAACAAAAAAAAACCGTATATTAAATCCCTCGCTCCATTCTTACGATTCCAGCCCGCGTACCTGCACCAACTCGCGCAGAAACTAGTCTCTCTCGATCGGCTACGGCTTTCAATTTCAATTCCCAGCGATTTTCATCACATCCGCGCACACACAGCTATACGAAACCGACGTCTGTCAACTCTTACCTAAGTTCCTTCAAGAGCTTGGCCGAGACGTTGGGCGCCTGACACTGGAAGTTCTCGATGTAGCGGTGCTGATTCTGCGGCAGGGTGCAGTTGATGTCCGGCTGGCACAGTGTCATGAAGTGCGGCCGCAGTCTGCCGACCGTGTATTTGGCGATGTCGGTCGTCAGGACGTTAACCGCAGCCCCGAAACCGAACACTCCGATCTGCAATATACGGACCACACGCGTACACGTGTGAGCATTACGTTATAGACGGACCCGTTCATGCGTATATCAACAATGTGTATATAAAATATTGCACTCTCTAGCGGTGCCCGGTGCAGCCGACGTCGCCGCCTTGTCTAGCCATTGTTTGATCGGCTGCATTATACATATGTGCACTCGTATATATCTATGCTATACAGTTCGCGCGTGCGTGTATAATAAATCGTTCGGTTTGTATTATTGCGTTGATCGAGGGCAGGCCGTTATTGCGACGTGTGTGTTACTCGACTATTTCCTTGCCAATAATGGCCGCATAGACAGTTTCGACAAATGCTCGACCGATTGTACATATATACAATAGTTTCACCAGTGCCGCTATGGAGTTACGCTGCGAAATAATTCCGCGTGCTTTTATAGTTCCGATGAAATTGCAATTAGTCACGATAAAGAGTCGTTGTCCATCAGCGGCGTAATGATGCACCGCGCGTTGCCCGCGTTACGTTGCCCGAGTACACAATTTCATGGCAATCCATTACGGCGATTGGAGTTAATTAATTTAAACTGCACGATAGAATCTCCATTGTGTCGAAATTCTTGTTTTCCTTTTCCATTAATCATATAATGCATGCATTGGGTTTTAAATAAAAAGAAAAAACAGCATTTCTGCTTAACGCTCGTTCGCGATAGTCTATACGAATACAATAGCTGAAAGAACATGGAAATTTAATGTATAGGCAAACATTGCACGATTATCCCGGTTACGCGTCTGACCATTTCATCTGTAACTACTTGGCAAAGAAAAATTATAATTTCCGCCAATACGATTTTTCCAACTTCCACCTGCAAACGTTACGTAAGTGAAAACACGGAAGCGCGACATCCTAATCAAAAATAAAACACGGATGCTTTGTGTATAAAGCATAGCAGACAAAGAAGTCTGCACATCTCGCGCCCCTCGACACATATGGTTATTACATCGAGGAGAACACGTTCAAAATGTTATTTTTCCAGCGCCTCAACGAAACTTATAAGACTCACCTTTTCATAGGCCATGGACATCCAAGGGGGTATTGTATAGCCAAAGAGTACGAGGGACTTGGTATCCGTCAGACTCTTCGCATGATGGTACTCGAACACGAGCATCTGCAACAATCGCCACATCCTTTCAATAAATGCATATACGCGATACCGTCGATCTTTCGTTGTATATTATACAGGGAAGGCCGCGCACACAGAAGTAAAAAGCAAATGTGTACACTTATAAGAAGCGTTTTTAATAGCTCGGATGACGTGAGCCGCGATAAAAGGTGTGTGTAATCAATGCGACCTCACGCGCGTGCACCTTTTCTCCCCGCGCGGCGCGTCATACAGAGGAGAGTCGAGCATATAATAAGAAAACCACATCGCGCGCACAATACGGCCTTAGGGCATCGATATGAAAGAAAAAAAAGAAGAAGAAGAAAGTGGAGTGTGTATAAAGTAGAAGCGCTTTCGCACCTGGAATAAAACTTTATACGGAAGCTCCGCAAGAGGTTGAAGACCCGAGGGCTGTGCGCGACGCGAGAGAATATATATCGGACAACGTGCCGTAGTTCAACGGCTCGATAACATTAAAAATTCAATGCAAATTTATGCGTATGCGTTAACGGCCACTGTGACATATGTGTGCAATTGAAAGGTATTTCTTTTTTGAAACAAAAAAAAAACACTGTAAGTCTTTTTTATTATACGCGAATTGGTTTTTGCTCGAGGCGCCGATATACGAGTGGACGCCGATAGCTTCGAATAAAAAGTCGCCACGTATGTACAGGTGAGGAAAAAAACGATTAGTCAGTATGGCCAATTGCAGAGTTAGGAGGAAATTGGATTTATTTACTTTCGAGAGATAGGCTAAGTATAGCCATGCAAATATAGATCTAAAAGACATTTCCGAGCTATGAAAGATGTGTCTGTGTGACTCATCACGTATATCTTACATAAACGGCCATTAGAAATATCTAACTTCGTCGATTGTTGTGTTTTACGTAAGAAATGAGATAAGAGTATAAAACAATAGCTGAAGGAATGCCTGCGTATGCGATTAATTTGTATATGAGGTCGCGGCGAAATTGAAATTTCTCTCTGTCTCTTGGCCTTTCTCCGCGCATAGTTATACGTTATCCCGCATTATTCACGCCAAATGAAGTTCTAGATAGTTAATTCGGTACAAAGATTGCGAGAGAAAGCTCGTTTACCGTTTAAATAAAAAGTAGGCTTGAGTTACGGCTTCTTTAAGATTCTCATCTCGAATCGATCGGGAAAAAAATGTCAAGTTTCTATTTCTACGCAGAACTAAAATATATATTACACATACAGTCAACGCTTGATAGCATTTTACAGTTATTTCGTATTAGCTGTACATTATATAGACGCCTTTAAAGCCGATTCGTATAAATTAAATTCAGAGAATTTCATTGAAAAAATATTCATTCTATACTTTCCTAGAAAATATTTAATACCACCACTATGTAACTTACTTGAATATTTTTATGTAACATTAGCTAAAGGCTAAAGCAGTAAGACTTTTGGAAAATGACTAGAATTGTGTATTTTTAGACGAGAATCATCAGATAAATAAATACGTCAAAATTATTTATGCTATTAAAAATGCATTGCATCCGACCTTCGTGAATAGAGAATTTCAAAAGTACTTTAATGACACGTGCAACATCGCTGTCAGACGCAAGCTGGTTAATAAAAGAGAACAATGGCGAATGATGGTATAATGGGCCTGATTAAAGCTTTTAAAACAAGGGCTCGAAGCTTGAATTTCAAATCTTAATAAATAAAATGTCTTTTTTACTGATTTTTTTACAGTTGATTTTATGATATGCTCGCTTTAAGTCGATTGAATGATTAATATAACAATGTAATTAATTATCAGCATATCCATTTCATTAATCGATATTTACTCGTTCTTGACCTATTTAAGGAAAGATTACTAAAATAGTAGACTCATCCGATCACTCGTATTGTCCTCACAATGTATACACTTCACCTAATCGGAAACATCAAATTAATCGAATATATAATAATATGATAAAAAAAGACAGCAGATTGCAGCTCAACAAACATGTGGTTCGATTCTGTCTAGCAGGAAACTAACAAAAAAATCCCCCACTCCCCTCCCTTCCCTCTTCCCTATACCGCAAACGCAAACTTATCTTCGAGATTAAAATCCACGTAAGCGTGCAGGAGTAAGAATCACGCGCGAGTGTCGCTATAGCTCGCGTAGGCGTGTGGCGCGCACCTTATTTCGACCGGTAGCCGTACAGGTATATATAAGAACCGGTGCGGCTCTACACACCAGCGGCAAAGTAGCCTCGCATAATAAATAATGAAAAAGAGAAACCGCGATCGACTGGAATAAATGACTCACCGTGCAGATTGGTAGAAAGAGTCCGATGACGTAAAGCATGGGACTGGTGACTGTGGACGTGTGAAACGGATGGTTGAGGGACTCGTCGTTGCAAAAGAAGCCCCGCTCGTACGGCTTCCCGAACAGGAAGAACATCAGGACCGCCATGCCCACTGCAATCAAGATTTTTAAAGAGTCATTATCGTGTTGATCTTGGGGATCATGCCCGAGCGCTTCGGAGATGCCCCCGATTAAATTTCAGCTTCCTTTTTCAGATTCATCTTTGTAGGGCCGGGCTTATGGAACTTAATGTTTTATTTTCATGTATAAATAACGAATTTGTTTTTGTTATGGGTGCATGTTTCGAGTCTGCTTTTTCTTTTCGTGAGCTCGCAACGATTCCAGTGTTTTATGTTGATTTTAATTTCATGAGGAAAAAGGTAACGTGGCGCCGATTTATCGAGGTATTCGACTATTTTCTGCAATTGTACGCGTCAGAAAGTATAAGTAGAGATAAAAATAGTACATTTCGACACGGGGGCGGAAGAGGATTATTTCACTCACGAGACGTTTTTCGGCCGAGCGAAGCGAGGTCGAAAATTCGAGTGAGGGAAAAATCCTCTTACGCCCTAGTCTCGAACCGTATTTTTCATCACGAGAGCCGTAAAGTCGCATCAAACATGCGATTTTGTGGTTAGAGTGACGAAAAAATATTTCCATATTGATTCGCATTATAGGTTTAGATTAGAAAATTCAGATTCACTATTGAGTACCGCTAAATAATTTCGATTCCCCCCACAGCTAAATATATATTATCTGCTTTCCATGAAGAAGACAGACCGTTTGTTGTTTTAAATTCCTAAATTGATTTAATCCGGCATTCACAGTAAAATATGTATAATATGTAGTAACAAAGATCGAGCTGCAGAGATTTTTCATGAAAATGTCACGGAATTGATAATAGAAACATTTTTACACGCAACTCTTCCTCTTATATAAAAAATTGTTATATAAACACGGAAAAATGTTGTCAAACATCGGAATTTTATGCATTCAAAAGTTACTATAAAACAGTCATACAAACATTTTTACACATTTTTTGTTAAACTTATATGCCCATTATTCCGCATTCTACGAGTTTGAAATATCTTCATGCAAGTACACGAAAGTATTTCTTTTGTCTTTTTTATCTTTTATTTTAGTACTGCACTGCAGCGACGCATAAGCTCGAAACCCAGGGCATCACTGCACCTAAAAAGATCCCCTCGCTCGAGCCGTAAACCGAAAAAAATACCTCGCAAAAGTCCTGCCACAGAAAAATCCTCATCCCCCCGCTCTTTCGTTATCGTGCACGCAATTCATTATACAGGCAAAGAAGAAATCCCACCGAAAGGATATACGACGTCCAAATAAAGGTAGTAAAAAAGAAGAAGACATGGCTCAGATATAAAAAAAAAGAAGGACTGGGCCTTAATCAAAACCCAACGAGCGATCTGGGCCCTCTATCTCTCTCTCTCTCTCTCTCTCTCTCTCTCTCTCTCTCTCTCTCTCACTGGCATACACTTACGTCTGTCAGTCCCGGCTAGTTTGGCGAACGGACAGACGTAACCAGAGGCAACGAACGCCGGTGTATATATAATAATCGACCGGTGCCCGCTATACACGCCCGGTATATGCAAATTGCCGGAGCTCAACTTCCCCAAGGGGCATAATACGCGATATATACATGGGAGCGCATTGTGTACGCAGTTATACACGTCCGGAGAGCGAACAAGTGAGCAAGGGCCCTGCAAGAGCGTCGAATTTCGCTTGTGCGCGAAAAACGAGTCGAGCAACTTCGGGCCCTCGTGCGTCTCTCAGCCTCTACACACACACACACATATATATATATATATACAGAGAGAGAGAGAGAGAGAGAGAAAGGGAGAGTGAGAGAGGTATAGTTTAGCGAAAGGAGCGCCCGAGACAAAGATGGTATACACGCATAACTGCCTTGACACGCTTCGTAGGATTCAGGACGATTGTGTTCGGATTTTGCGGTGACGCGGGAACTCTCGATGTTCTTTTTGCGGGACGCCCGACGAAGCGCCTATAGAAGTTTTCGCATTGTTTGCGCGTAGTTTCGAGGACTGCTGAACTAACGAGGATGAAGGTGGAACGAGACGTGGTCACTGTATTAGGTATATATATA
>UELV01000476.1:0-18780 GCA_900490015.1 Megastigmus stigmatizans
TATATATATATATTCCTAGTGATTTATGTATAAATATATTTTTATGCGAAAAATCAATTATCGATTATTATTTCAAATTAAAATATGTTTTATCAGCTGTAAATTTTAGAAAAATATTTGATATTAATATCTGTTTTAACTTACAGATAAATATTCTAACATGTAAATTCGATATTCGATGTATATATTATAAATAAAATCATACAAATTATTCCACATTTAATATAGTCAATCTTGAAAAGAATATCAAAAGACTGCATGGCGTTAAAGAACAATACAATCTAATGGCTTCCAGTCAATTCTTATACAGAGGAGACAATGCGAGACAATGGCCGTTTATCAATACATGAGACTGAGAAAATCTATTCATGGAAATACAAGTGAAAAATTCACACTCGTTTCACTTATTCATACGTGAAAAATATGTTCTCATGTCAAATAAGTGAAATTTTCACATTTTCGAATTTAGAGAGATTACTGGGGTATCATTTTTTCCAATTCTCTGATATCACTTTCCAAGTTAAGTAGGTTTCATTTGTATGTTCCACTCAAGAATTGACCTATAACACAATTTTCCGAGAAACTATATATTTTTATCTTTATACTGACATACTGAGCGATTGCTAATTCCTAGGAGAATCACTCTGCCGTCACTTATCCATTTTGCAATTGTTATCTACTAATTATTGGCGTTTCGCCATTCGATAACTAGTTCAGTTTGTTATTTTTCGGAGCTCCACACATTTTACTTTATTTTAGCGCGAGAAATCGACTGACTATTAGAAATAATGTGAATTTCACATTAATTTTCTACATTAAGAAGTTTGATTTCATGTAGGCATTTGCTTGTGGATACAAGCAATTGTACTTAAGATTTTAATTATATTTAATTGAATTAAATTGTACTAAATGCTACTTAGTTAAAAGTTAGTTTAATTATTTTAAATTCGTATATTTACAAGTTCTTTAGTAATTTACAAAAGGCGAGCTTTTATTAAAGTATACAAAACTATTCTTTATGCATGAAATTAAGATTTTTATGCAAATTATTTTGTGTTTTGTTTTGCAAAAATTTATAAGAGATTTCACAAGCATAAATTTAATTAATAATTTTTGTCTAACAAAGAGGTATATAACTGATAACGATTTGTTTATTTCACGCCGCAAACATAGTTTGCCAATGGTCAAAAAGATGCTGGGTGCGCTTCGTCAAATGGAAATATCCGAACTGCATCGTCGTCGAGGATACTTGCACAAGAAGTATATTGGATCAAGGCAGAAATCAAGTAATTTTTCTCTTTTCTGTCTCTCTTTTTTTTTAAATAGATACGCGCGCGTCGTCAAGGCGTAAAATGTGACGACAATACCCATTAAGATAGTGATAAGCAAAGTGGACGGCACTTTTAAATGGATTAAAACGATCCATATGACTGATTTCTAGTCAACTTGCATAATTAAGATGAATCATCTTGGTGGTGTAAATAAAAATAAACACACTTTTTTTTCAATTTTAAAGACAATATTTACCTTCTTATCGTAGATACTTCTTTTTTTTATGAGCTAACTATATTTAATCTTTACCGACATACTAGTTCTATTAATATAATTCCAGTGCTATAATCCTACTCGAAGACCCAGCTAATTTTTATATAATATTGTCGCCATTGCATTCTTTTCTTCTTTGTTATTTTAAAATTCCAATTACATTAACAATATTTTAGAAAGCATTTTAATTCAATTATCAAAAAGTTTAGAAACATCATCATAATGTAAATCTACAAGATACACGATCTGTTAGAATGTTTCCATGAAACAAGAAAATACCGATTGCGAAGAAATCAAGAATTTTAACAAGTTTATTTTGTCGAATCGCAATTTCAGGGTATTTACACTCTGCTGGTGGAGTGTCCATCGATCGTGATCGAACACCTGAAGAATCACTTGGTCCACTTGGCCTCGGCCAAGCCACTGTTGCGTACAGCCTTGACTACCAAGTGTTACCTGTACGCTTGGGAGAGACTCGAGGACTTTTCCGTGGACGATCACTTGGTCGTGTCACCGAGTTTATTCAAAGGACGTCCGATAACAGAGTCTAATGTTCAGGTTTAAGAACTTTATCTACATCGCGATTTCGTATATAGCTTTAGTGCAAGATTCTCGTTATGATCAATATGCGAGTGATTGCGATGACGCGCTTCTTACCTTGACATTGAATATACGTAAGCTTTACGCTTCTATATAGGAGTATTTTATTCTTATCATCAAACTTCACTTATTCAGGAAATTATAAATTTTAATGGGCTTTATATAAATGTAGCTATAACCATTTCGTTTGAAATAATCGATTTAAAGAAACAATTTTTTTTCGTTGACAAATGCTATCTTACTAATTTGCTTGGTATTTAGTTAAGATTCCAGTCTCGTGCAAATATTTAATTAATACAATTGTACAGCCTGAAGTATATGTATTTCCATGTCGAACTTTCCCTACGATCTCTACAACATTATTCTGAAGGCCAAATCCCTCGGAATCTCTGATCACAGGAGTACGTGAGCGACGTGACCAGCAAGTACCTCGCGTCGAGCCACTCGCCCTGGCAAGTCCACGTGATCCAGCAACAGCAGCAACAGCAGCCACAGCAGCCACAGCTCGTCGCGCGGTCCTACTGTCTCGTGCGGGTCCATCATCTTCTACTGCGGCAAGAGCAGCTCGCCCTCGGTGACTTTCTTCCTCTGGAACGCGCCCGGTGGTCCTCGTGCGCCACGAGTCGCGAGCGCAGCCTCGACTCGCCCTTCGCCAACCTGTACGCCGAGCCAACGGCACTGCCCCGACTCCACCAGAAGCTCACCGAGAGCTTCAGTAACGTGTGGAACGAGTTTCTCTGCAACAACGACCCGACCGAGAGACCCGAGATACTCAAGAAAAGGATCAGCCTCTGGCAGTGCGCCAAAATCGCCGTCATCGTCTGCTTTTCTACCCTCAAGGAGATTACCAGGTAATTGCATGTGCTGCGGGTTCTTTGCAGCGATCCAACTGAGGATCTCGATAAAATCATTTGTGTGTGTGTGTGTGTGTGTGTGTGTGAAATTTTGTAAAATGATTGTTCGCGCTATTAAATATATCATTGGAAAAGTTTGAAAATTATATTATTTTAGAAATTAGGAAGTAAATTGTATCGCTGTAATATCATGATGAAAACGTAGATCGATACATTTATTCGGCAGGCTGACTTTTTCCTCAAACTCAATACCAATTGTGCTCGGAACAAATACCGAATAAGCTAGATGCAATAAACATTGGAATGATCCTGGAAAAATGAAGGACTACGATGATTAATATCGACTGAAACTTATACCGGTTTCAGGCAATACGAACGCCGCGAAGGTCTGAGTCTGAGCGACTTGTGGCCAGCTTACCTGCGCGAGGCGAGGAAGCGCAACTTCAGCTGGTCCGTCGTCTTCCAGGCAGTGCTGAATCTCCTGAATCCCGCTGAGATCCTGCGCACGAGCGCAGCCTGGATCTGGTATCTGGCCATCACTGCCATCCTCAAGGTTCCCATACTCATCTGGCGGGAGATTCGTGCCGCCAGTTTGCTACACGAGCATCACTACTATCCCGACAGTCTTGTTTCGATACTGTCCAACTACCTGCCGCTTATCTTTAGAGTAAGTCCTGATTTACAGATGAGGTGAAGCTGGTAATTATCCAGCTTGGCTTATATTAAAGTTGTGGTTAGTGAAAAACTGTCTGGTAACCGTGATCGTAGGCGAGTCTGGAAGTGATATCGATTCTGGCGATAGTAGCGAGTGCCCCATTCACAATAATGGAGGAGCTGTTCAGGAGCAGAGCCAATGCGGACTTTCGTCCGGTGTCGCAGACAGGGCGCAAAGTGGTCGCCTGGTCCGCGGAGATCGAGCTCAATCTGCTGCAGAGAATATCGGCGGTGAGCGGAGCCGGTGATGCCGAGATTTTACTCGCTGCCGCTGTCGACTCTCTCAAGGACTATTTCAGGTAATCTCCCTAATATATATAGCTCACGAAACTTTTGTAAAAGAGGATTGGATAGAAAAGTATTTTTTTGGCCTTTGATTATGACTTAACTGTTTTTTTTCTGCAATCTGAGATGTCAGCATCGCAATTAATGAAGTTTTAAAAATGATTTGCTTAGGTGCTCGGGTCAACCGATTCCCGAGGAAGTACTGGCGACCGCTAAGTTCACTAGTCAAAGGTCGCTTTACGTGAGCGACTGTGAGAATAAAGGCTTACTGTGTCTGGCGTTGCCCACGAGGACGCCATTCTTCGAAGACGACTTGATCGAAATACTTCAGGTGAGGCTTATGGAATCTCAAACTGACCAACTTTTTCTGAACTATTCCAATTATTTGGATTTTATATATCGAGTTGTTCATTCTAATAAATATACAGTTTTAATTAAAAGCTGCCGACCATTCGGACGTTTAAAGTATTCAGTTAAATTATACTTTAGGCCCTGAAGAGGGATGTAACATTAAATCACCGTCCTAAATGTCGGCCTTTTAATTAAAAGTGTACAAAGATTTTTATTGAAAATGATATAAGAGCCGCCATTATATCTATGAGGAATGCTTTCGAATATTACCTCAATTATCTTTTTCTCTTCACACATTTATTTATCTCAAACCAGTGATATTATTATGTATTTTTGAATTTAAAAACCTCATAAATTACAACAGGCTTAAATTCATTTGTAAAAACTCACTCAGCCAGTGCTGTTTTATAAATACGATAAAAACTCTTTATTTTATCGATGTAGATTTATTACCTGGCCATCAACGCGTGACCTCAACAGTAATACAATAACTATTGCAATATTTGTGCTTAAAAAAATAGATATTACATAAATAATATTAATCTTTGCGAATTTATAAGTTTTTATAATGTTTAAGCCAACTATTGTATACTTACGCTTTTGCATTAATAATTATTGAAAATTCAAATTCAAATTGGTAAAATTTTCATTATTTAAATAAGTGAAATTTTAATTTATTTGATTGACGTAATCTCTCATTCGAATATTGAATACCAGGAAATGAATCATATTGTTATTTTACATTCAAATAAGTAAATCATTCCTTTAAACATGTGAATTTGATATTCTTTTGTCATAAACAGAAAAAATTTGTGATTTTTATAATCGTATTATACTTTTGTTTCTATTTTGTTATGAAACTTCAGTTCTTACTTAATTTTCAGAACAAAATTGATAAAAGATATATTAGGATTATGAATAAAATTATTTTATTTTAAGTAAAATAATATCAATTTTATCATATTACTCGTGATTGCAAGTATAAATATATTTTTATGCGAAATATCACTTATCAATTTTTGTTTTAAGTTAAAAAGTGTTTTATCAGCTGAAAATTTTAGAATTGAATTTGAAATTAATATTTAATTTAACTTGAAGATAAATATTCTAAGATATAATTTTGATTTTCGCTGTATATTTCTATAAAATCATAGAAATTTTTCAACGCAGTATGTTATATTTAAAAGGAAGTCAATCTTGTAGAGAAGATCAAATAACCGCGCGGCGTTTAAGCACAATACAATCTAATGTCTTTCTGTGTACTCCTACACGGAGACAATGTAAATACGGTTTAAATACGAAATAAGTGAATATTCATATACAAATAAGTGAATAATTGAAACTCGTTTCACTTATTCATATGTGGGAATTAGATTTTCACTTCTCAATGCATCAGATTTAAATTATACATACGTGAAAAATATGTTCACAGGTCAAATAAGTGAAATTTTCACTATTACGAATTTACTTGCTCTCTATTATTTATAACTCTCTAAATTAAGAAATGTAAAAAATCGTTCACGTAATATAAAACTATGCATTATGCACGTATTTTTAAGTATAATTTCACTAAAAAATATGTACTTATGAACAGTTTTCTTTACGTGGACGAAAATTCAGATTTTCATATTTAGAGAGAAGTGAATATAAGATATTCACTTACACTCTTTCAAACCTAAAATATAATAGAATAAATAACAATGCAAGTAAATTAGAATAATAAAGATTTTCATAAGATTTTCACCGATTGCAGGTCGTCCAGAGGAACATCCAGGAAGCGAGGCGGAAGCAGCGGGCGATCTACGCGATAACCGCAGCAGAAGTTGCCTCGGGCTTTCTCGCCTCCTGTCTGCCGTCGATCTTTTTGAAGATCGTACTGAATCACCTCACCAGGAGATACTCAATATCGGTGACGCATGTCGACGGCGATTTGCCGGTCGACGGTGTCCAGTCGGCCGTGTTCTGGAAGCCGCCGCAAGGCAATTGCAGTGAGTTGACACCCTTTGTTTTTGCGGAGTGAAGGAAGTTTTCGGCGCGACGACACATAAACGAAAAGAATCGTTGGTTGAATCTTATGTAGTAGAAAATTCAAGTCAACCACATTTTATTTGTGATAAAATTAACTTTTTTTTTTCAAGTCAATTGATCGTTTTTTATTCCTCAATCGATGATTTGATTATATTTTTATTTTTAAATCCATACTTCGTAGTCTATCTCCCATATAAGATTATAATGGGAAGGGAATCGTGTTTTGATTGAACGACTCACTTCAGCATCATCAAAGTTCCTTACAATGTTCTTCGAATCTCCTTGTGGCTAAACTGTTTTCTCCTCGTGCAGGTCTGTCCATGACGCTGCACAGGCACGGAAAAGTGGTGCGACTAGGAGTAATGGGTGACGCGATGATCGGACCCCAGCACGCGGCTATAACCCGTCGATTCCCCCAGAGTCTGGATAAACTGGCGAGGACCCTAGGCGTGCCAGGAACGACGGGCGATGAATGTCCCAGTCCCATGATTGCCAACGGCTACTGAAACCTCTCGCAGAGAGAAAGTATATACAGAGCACTGACGTTCATTGGGAATCCATTTTCGTATATCAGGGCAATATCACTATGGAATATAAAATCACCAGAAAATCTTTTTATCAGGAATTTTGTTTTTTCTTCAGGAGGCATGAGATCGAATAGATGAAAATTTGTTCTTTTTTTTACAATGTATAGAATTTTTTGAGAACTGGTTCTAACTTAACGAAAGTGTTTTTTTTTATGAAAATTTGCGTATGTTTACTGAGAATTCTTTAGAAACTCTCAAAACAAAGTAATTTGGCAAATTTTGTTGGATTTTTATATTTGTAAAGAATCCTATTTTGCGGAAGATTTTAATAATATTTTTATCTAAATATCGAGTCCCTTCAATATAAATTTAAACTTAAGTTTGATTCGATTATGCGATTATGTAATCTACGAAAACGAAATTTAAAATAAAGAATTAGTTAGTCTACGCAGATGTAACACATTGAAAAGTCACGGCCATATTGATTAGTGCAGCTTGAAATTACCATTCACTATGTCAAGGCTCTCGTACATGTGCCTTTAACTTCTAAGACTAGAAAATCCATATATAGGGCAAGGTAGTAAATACTATATATACGCTAAGAACTGCATCTGTATGAAAAAAAAACAATATTTATATAAAGTGTATCGCACATTATACTTACTTTTGCGCCTTTTGTTGGATCTTGTAACTCCTTGAGATTGAAAATGTTTTGTGGGACATGGAAGGGAAGCAGATAGATTTGAATTATTTTTCATAAATATTATAAACATTCTATTGCGCTACCGAAATCTTATGATATTATACAACATGATTTAATATTTTATATTTGATAACCAGAATTCTTAAGAGTCACATAAAAAAATAATATTTATCCAGTTATTTATGCGATACAATTGACTTTTTTAATTTTTATACATTTTTATGATCATATATTTAAAGATATTTCAATAAAGTCAATACATAAAATATACTCTCTAAATTTAAAACAGTGAAAAACAGAGAAAATTAAATTTCACATTATGTACAATTTTCACCATTTAAATAAGTGAAATTTTAACTTATGTCATTCGTGTAATCTCTCAGTGGAATATCGAATACTGTAAAATGTATCATAGTGTTATTTTACATCAAAATACTTAAATAATTCCTATAAATGTATAAAGTTGATATTCTGTTATCTGACACAGAAAAAAATTGTCATTTTAAATCGTAGTACAGTTTTTGTTTCTATTTTATCATGAATATATAATTCATACTTCATTTTTTCAACAAAATGGATAAAAATATTTGAATATAATTTGATTTGATGGAAAAAAAAATTATGATTATAAATAAATAAAATTATTTATGCGAAATAGCACTTATCAATTTTTGTTTTAAGTTAAAATGTTTTATCATTTGAAAATTTTAGAATAGAATTTTATATTAATATTTAATTTACAGATAAATATTCTATGATATAATGTCGGTATTCGCTGTATATTATGTTTCTATAAAATTATAGAAGTTTTCAATGCAGTATGTCACATTTAAGACGAAGTCAGTTTTGAAGAGAAGAACAAACAACCGCGGGACATTAAAGCACAACACAATCTCATGCTTTTCTATCAATTGCAACAGAGGAGACCATGCGAGACAATGGTCGCTTATTAACACATAAAACAGTGAAAATTTATTCGTGGAATTGCGGTTCAGAAACGAAATAAAAGAAATTTCACATATTTATAGGTGAATAAATATTTCACATGTGAAATAAGTGAAAAATTCATACTCGTTCTACTTATTTATACGTGAAAATTAAATATTCACTTATTAGTACGACCAATTTCAATTATTCATACGTGAAAAGTATTCACATATGAATAATTGAAATTCGTCGTACACATGTCAAATAAGTAAAATTTTCACATTTTTGAATTTAGAGAGTATAATAACTTAAAAAGTTAGTACATTTTCTTGGTTGGAATCAATCCACAAATAAGTTGTAATATTTAAAATAAGGCTAGTGAAAATAATTTTTTCTAAAGCGTTTTTATTACAGAGTTGGTTGAGTAGGTAGGCATTAAGGTGTAAAATTAAAATGTTGAAATAAGTTTATATTTATAATTAGTTTTTAAGTACATATTTGTATATTTATTGAATTTATTTCTTGTGTAAATAAAAAAATATTGTTAAGAATTTATTAAAATATATGAAAAAAAAAAAAAACAAATTATTCGAATACCGCTATTCTAAATTTCACTTATACGTAGCTCATGTAAAACGATCAACGTAACAGGTAATAATCAAAGGACGATGCATTTTCGTATAAAATAATAAAAAAGAGGAATTTAGATAATAGTAAAAATAACTCTTAACTAAAAATAAAAAAATTTTAAAATATATTATTGAATTGTGAAAAATAATACACTTGATTAAAGAAAATTATAAAACGTACGTACAAATTGAAGTAAAACCAGTTTCTCAAAATTATAGACTTTAAAATGAGACCAGCATAAAAAGAGAAACAATATCTTTCAAGCTTTATAAATGCAAATGACGTTTATAAAAAGAGTAAAAGAATAATCCAGTTATCAAGTTAAGGAACTCTTATCGAAAAGGAAGTAATTTTCATTTGTGTATGTATGCGTGTGTGTATATATATGTACATGTTAACATATATAGTATTTTTTTTTTTTTTTCAAAATGAAATAAGGTCTAACCTTTTAATAGGTGCTATATAATTCTCGTTAGCTATGGTCTCAGTATTACAATAATTTTTTGAATACATTCTCGGGTAAACATTTCGAACGCCAATCAAACAATTGTCTCTACTGCATCAAACTTACTTCGTTCTCTTTCGTATCGCTTATTTTGAGATTTCACTAGGTTTAAGAACACTTGGAAACATTGAACATCAAAATATAGAGAAGGGAATGTTTGAGTACACTTTAATATTCTCATCAGACATGAATGCCATTTTATTAATTTTACTATTTATGTATTTTTAAATGCATCATAGATGATTGTGTATTTATAAAAACAGTACTGGTTTAAATGTTATGCTTAGTATTTAACTAAAGTCTTACGTTTCATCTCAATACATCAGCAACTAAATAGTTACTCGAGTTTTCTAATTCATAATCCAGTAACAATATTTTTACATATTTATAGGGTGGGTGTATGTACATGTTTTATTATACCATATAAATTAATCCTTACAGTAAAAATAAAATATATAGCTAATAAGTACAGGTTGGTCAAAATGATAATTTGTTTTTATTATATGCAGAGCAAAACCAAATATGCTGCGAAATAAATAAAAATAAATGGATGTAATAACTTAGCGATGTCGTATATGAGCGTTTTTTGCATTCATGTCTGATTTCAGCATATCATTACAAGAGCGAATCGCTTTGGATACGATAATGTTACGGAAAGTTCAGCACGTCGGGCGATGGTTTTGTGTATATACAAAAAATTTGTCGCCTCTCTTTAATTAACCTTTGATTTATCCTCTCGTAGTCTAAAAAAGTTAAAAATCATCGAAAAATTCGTTATAATGCTACTAGTGTCTTCATTTTTTTTTTACAATCTCATATTACAAATCAAACAGAGTACAAAAGGTCTCCACTGTTCCATCTCGTTACAATAATCGTCATCATTAATATTATCATATACATGTCGGTATTATTATTTTGCTCACAAATGTACCGTATTGCTGCTTTTGTCGATGAATGAAGCAACACAAATAAAGGAAATGAAAAATTAATCACGTGGCGCGATCGCTAATTCCACGAGAGTCACTTGGTGAAAATCTATAAGTTTCTACGGGCAGATTATCACTTTTTTTGACATTTGAACTTTCACATTTATTTAACCTTTCTTTTTTTCTCGCCTATTCGATCGTCTCGTCTAATTAGGAACCGAGAATTTCTTTTTCGAAGCCTCGCTTCATATCAAATACAGCCAGATTTGCATTCCTTAATTTTCGAAGAAAACAATTCACAGAACAATTCTCGGCTCCAATGTTCCCGAGTGTTTTGGTTATTTTTTTAAATTTATTTTTAACTAACGACAGAACAAAACAAAACTGTTTAACAATTTTTCGTACAACTTACTATAGATAAGATAAGAACAATCGAGTCGATCGAAAAAAACGGTCCTGCGTTTCTCATACAACCGCGCATTCTCCGTTACTTTTTTAAACAGCAATTACCTAAGCGTCTACGTATGATTGTACACCGAGGAACTGGCGCCAGAATTGTGTAGCACTCTTTTGTTTTTCATTTTCGTTCGTCAATTTTTAAATATCTCCCGTCCCTATTTGCTGGTTCGTTATAGTTAAACACATATAGATCATCGATGAGAAGTACCAAAGAGGAGAACAGATTTGCTCGACGTAACGAAATCGTGGTGAATGAAAATGAGAAGAAATTTATTTTTGTGAAAATGTGAATTTTCACATCGTTTATTATTATTATTTTTTGTATATAATCATGAAAAAGGCAAACCATAACAATAATAGATTTAAGTATGCTTAATACTTTTCTTCGATCGGGGCAAATAATCTTTTCTCTTATCGAAATCTCATCGATACAATTATGAATAATAATCACCGGGTCCATTATATCAATAGTTAATAGGATTGTACTAATAATTCGAATCGTTCGGCACTTAAAATCAAGACCAAAATACTTATATGGTACGATTAACTCGTTACAATATATATTATACTCGCAACCTGATTCGAATCTTTTCGTTTGCAATATATGAGAATAATAGTTATGATTATGTAACTGAACGGTAATTGCGTGTGTACAAAATAATAGATTTTCCGCATAGGTTTCATACAGCATCGTTAAAATTAAGAATATTACACAGTGTAGGTGTGTACCTAAAATTTTCTGCTTGAGGCTCCACTACAGAAGTGCGAAACATCGGTTAACTTAAAAGGGGAAGTAGTAGCGCATATTACGCGAAATTATACGTATTAAAAGCTATAAATAAAAGTAGATATGACCATGATTTTGAGGCTAACTTTGAATGCATAAACGACAAATCAGATTGACTCACGACCTGGTTGAAAATGTCCATATAGAATCCATAAGGATCCCATATGGACATTTTCAACCGGGTTAGCAAAGGACGATTTATTATATCGAGCTCTACGCCGCTCAAGTCCAAGTATATATTTTCATTGTAAATAGAAAAACATATCAATTAAGAAAAAGAATGTTTATAGTTATCGCATCCCCTGATTATACTTATAATAAGACCTCGTTATCACATTAACCATAGTGTAAATTCACTATGTAAAACAGTTTTACTTTGATCGAGTGCGTTCACTTGAAATCCAAGTGACAGATTCATTGGTCATTTCTCAACGAGAAATAAATACACCTGGAAGAGTAAAATTGCTGCTATTGTGACGAGTCTCGACTCTATAAGAGTTATGTTCTACTGTTAGAGTTACACTCTAAAATAACACATAACTTTCGACTTTGGATGAGTATGCCAAGCTTTTTCTTTAGAGCAGATGATCTCATATTTACCAGCGTGAATCGTATAGTCGATCGATTGCTCTGAAAGGATGCAGAAGGCACTCTCGAGCAGTGGAGCATCAGGCCAAAAATCGCCGGCGTTTTATATATTTACATAACTTTCGTTACGCAATAAATACGTATATTTGTACCTGCTAACGCGCATTAGTCGCTTTGGTATCGGTTAACCCCTTAATTAGACTAGTAAACAATTATTATCTACGTATAGTAGTGTATTTCTCTTTTTTTACCTGTTTGTCCTTCTATCGTTTCCTCAACCATTTTCTTAGCCCTTATCTTTCTTTACAATTGACTAACGACGAATTGTTCGTCTTTTACGTAACGAAGACTGTATCACTTCGCTTAGAGCGACGATTATACAGTGCTTTATTCTCCGATCTTTTTCGCCTGTGCAGTGCAGTACATATCGTTTCTTTCTTCGTAGATTCGACCCTTTCGCGCATCGAATAATACACCAGAAGCTGGATAATCGCGGTGTAGCGAATTACTTTGTTTTTATTTTTCGAAACGCGAATCAATTCCATTTAGATGAACGGTTGCTGTGTCGTGTATAGAAAATGCATTTTTTCTTGACTTCGCGAGAGAGAGAAACTGTATACATATATCAAATTTTCGATAACATTGTGCTAAAAGAAATCGGTATGGTTTTTTTTACAATCCATTTGTTTAAGTACATCGAGATGCGGTTCACAAAGCATTCGCGAGATTCCTATACGTACAAATACATGCACGAAAATTCTGCAGCAGAGTGAAAATATTCCTTAACGCAATGTATCACATGTCGTACGAGCTTCCTTTTTTTTTAAAAAAGAAGTAAATGTAAACTATAAAGGAAATGTGACTACTTATGAATTCTTTGATGTGAATATTTTGTTTCTATATCACACAGTATTTCTATTCTATTTGTTTCAAATGAACACTTAGAGAAATTGAAATTATAACAGGGAAATAACATAAGACGATTAGCGCCTTATAAGTCGCTTAAAATTCTTAAGTACTTCGACTCGAGTAAATGTATATATGAAACATTACAAAAGGACGTTTGTTATACTTTTCCAGACTTTTGAGTAACAAATACTATTTACTATGGAATTATGTCCCTTTACAAAGTGTTTTGTTCTTGCAATTAATTCTGTTCATTTGATATATTATAAAAAGAAGAATTGAAATTGAAATATGTTATAATAAAAAATTCTTTTGGCATCATCAGCAGTTTTTCTTAACACCGAGAAAAAGATTTGCTAAATTGATTTTTAATATCATGCAGTATTTTAAACATTATCGATAAGAAATAAAAATCTGAGGTAATTTTATATCTACCTTAGTCTTCATTAAGTACTTCGTAAAAACAGCTTTTAAAACATTTATATTTTTGATTGATTGGTAAAATTCTAAGCGGGTTCTGTTTCAGAAACACTTTCTTTACGAGTCGTAAGAAAATTGTGTTTTAGCTCGATGTAAAAATTGTCACACATAAGTTCAACATTCTACTCATGTATACCTACAAGTGCTTATACACATGCTCGAACTAATTCTTGTGAATCTCAATTTATGTACAAACGTTCAAAGCTATCGTTACAAGATTTTTGTTTAAAAAGTTGGAGTTGCTATATTTCTTTCATTTTACCTATAATTCTCGTAAAAATGTATCAAAATCCAAAGGTTGTCAGTAAAAAGTCGAAAACGTCTCACGTTCTCATTACTTTTTACAATACAAATGAAAGGTAAGCAGTAAATGAAAACTCATTACTAAAAAGTCTCACGTTCACTCGTGATAGATATCAAATAAAAATCAACCACCTATTTTACAGATTCTTCGACAAATATGGAAGACTTTTCACATTCTTTTAATTCGATTTAGCAAATATTTTTTTCAATGTACATAAATTAATTAATTCACAGATGCACGTTTCTCGCTGTTACATCAATTTAATTAATTTATATAGGTTGATTTGCACTTTGAAACTTTATACAACGCTTGCGTATCATTTGGTGACGGTTTCATCAGCGTCTGTGAATTTATTTGAATAACTTCTTGCTTCAGCAAAATACTATAGAACATTTTTATCCTAATTTGCATCGTAATGAATTCGAAAATTAGCATGTCAGTTCCTATAAATTAAAAAACATGTACAATTAACATTGAAATTAGCGATTATATCGTAACGAAATGCCTTTCTAGTGTATGCTACCATCTCTTGGAGTGAATTTTCAATTCGGCTATAATAAGTCACTAAAATAATATATTTCTTGAATCTTTAGTTCTAAATAAAACTTTTAATACACCAAAAGTGTGCCAATGAATACGAATTACTGCAGTGACTGTAATTGCTTCATACTGTACTAAGAATACTTAAAGATAAATCCTTGAATAACAATTTTTGTAAAATAATGTCGATATTTTACAAAAGTTTAACGTCAAATTCAATCTGACACTAATTTCAACTGGTCAATAAACAAAATACTCTTGACTGGTTCGATACCATTTAAGCATAAAGAAATTTAATTCTACTGATCGCAAATATTCGCTCCAAAAGAATTGTTAAGCTGCTACCTAAGGTATTAATCGCAAGTAACTAATATTCTTTTTATACATTCTTCGTAACAAAATTTTACTCAAGATTGTGACAACCACACTATTGCTACAACTTAAAATTGGGATCAACTTCATCATAATAACATTAATAATATTCTCTGATTATGTTCAATGGAAAATCTAATTTATCCCATTCGTTCAAGTTGTTGAGAAACTTGAAGCAATAGCGTGTTCTGTCTTTAAAAACTTAAAATTCAAGTTCAACGAAATTCTAGCTAACGATTTTAGCCGATTTCTATAGGCTCGCATCTCCATTCAAAAGAGGATCAATCATAAAGAATAGCCGATCTCTTCGCTTACGAGACTCGATTCATCCCTAATCAACGAAGCGAACCAGGCCTTTACAATAAAAAGCTTAAATCTCACCGGCTCTCTACAGATTCAACGATCTATCGCGCCGCTTAACGGCCCGCGCGTTCTTTGCCATGACTCAAGCAACACAGTCGCGTTCTCTCTCGATCTCGACTGGTCCGCTACCCCAGATCTTTCTGTTCTTGGTATACGGTATGATACCCATGAGCAGACCGGATACGATGATCCATGCACCAGCCATGATGAAGGACAGGTCCCACTTGCCGGTCACGTCGAAGATCCATCCAGCCAATGGTGGCCCCAGAAGATTACCGATACCCTGGCAGAGCAGACTGAGGCCGTAGGCGGTGGTGAAGCGCTCGAGTGGTATGATTTCGACTAGGATGACGGGGGTGAAGCTAAAGTTACTGGCGAAGAAGAGGCCGAAGCAGCAGCAGGTCACCACCAGTGGGTAGTGGTAGTGAGTGAAGATCGGCATCAGGATCATGGAGATGCCGCAAGCTATCAGGCAGTAGGTGTAGGTCTTGGTGACGTTCATCCAGGGCTGGTCACCTGCCCAGCCGAGACCGATCTGAAAAACGAATTCGTTTACTTTGAACGAAGAGTGAATACGCTATACCGATCGCTGTATCGTTGGATTCATCGCTTTCAAGTCCCTTAGTCATCGATCTTATATTTAAAAATTCGAAAAATATGCTTTTATAAATTTATAGGTAGCCGTTTACCATTCCGATGGTGTTGGTGATGCCGATGTAGCTGAGGAGATTGGACGCCTTGGACTCGGGATAGCCTTGTCTGGTTAGATGCTCGGCAAGATAAAAGTAAGGCACGATGAACGTAGTGAAGAGAAGGATAGTTGAGAGTGACAGCAGGAGGAAGTGAAGCTCCGAGAACATCGAGAAATCCAGCATTCCCTTTAGCAGATCGACCAGTTCGCTGTACCATTTCTGCATACCAAAAGACAATAATTAGTAACACATCGTTTAATAAGCATGGATTTCAATTTTCGTCGGTTTAGATTGTTTTCTTTTTTTTTTCCTTTAAGAAACTTCTCAATACGGTTCTTAGCTTCAGAAACGAAAAATGTTTACTCACTATAAACAATCTGAATTATTTCATGCGATATATAATTTACACCGAGGAAGATATATATAAGATACGTTACCTCCTCGTTCTCTCTGGCCAGCGTGGTCATACTGTTCCTGTAGATGTTGGGACAGCTGCTCGCCCTCAGTCTGTACTTGTGGAGATTGAGCACCGCGCCCCTGTACATGACCGAGTTGCGGTGTACCCGTATGTCCTTGAAGTAGTGGGTATTGGTGCTGAACTGGCGACGGAGCCAGGGTAGGGAGTCTGTGCGTACGACGCCGCCGCCGCAGCCCGGCAGGTGATGACGCGACACCGACTTTGCTCTTTCCGCCTCGGCGATCTATAATAATTTCGGTTAAATGTCGCGAAAATTTAGAGAAGGCCTGCGCGTGTATATGCGGCGCGAACGTTAAATTGGATTTGCGTGAACCTTGCGTTACATTACTCGATGCTAATTGATACGATGACGTATAGCGACAGAAAGGAAACAGTGCTGTTCCATGTAGTGTACAAATACACGTGTATAGGTTAGCTTGGATACATCATTTCAGTAATTGTATTGATTCCGGATACGGAAATTGGCAATTCCGTTTTACAATTCAGCTATGTAATGTATTTCAATTGTAATTATTGAAAAATATAAATCGGTTTTTTTTTTCTAGCTTTCTGTTTTTGATCTCTTAAAAAACATGATACTTTAAAAGGTCGCAAATTCTTGTAAGTAACCGAAGTTGATTTGAACTTATAGTTTTTGAGCTATCCGAATTTATCAGTAAATTTGAGATAAATTACCTATGTAGTTAATTTCAGTTCAATATTTTGTAACAGAATTTTGACACAAGGCTTGTTGCAAATTAATATTTATGATCAAACCAAAAAATGGCGAATGCTCATTTAAATGTCATCAATACTTTAAACAACTCACAACAACGTTTAAAGTAATAAACATTCGGTTCTTCATCGATAAAATAAACCATGTTAGTATGTGCGTGTTTGCGGAATCGATTCGTAAATATATTATAGGGGTGTGACTCGAGACTCTGTACATATTGATCCATTAATCTTTTCCGGCTGTTATTTCTCTTATTGGCATGTCAGCAACCGAAAAGTTCAATAATACGTTAACGTAACTTTATGCCTGCATAATTCGTAAAATTACTTTTACTCATTCTCGAAATGTTTTTTTTGCACCTTGAAAGTGTTTTTACTAAATAAAATACAGAGTTTTGCACTTACAGCCTGAGCGACTTCTTTGGCCAACAAGGGATTCGCTTCTTCCAGATCTTTTCTCGACATTCTCCTGGCAGCGAGAACTTTGGTAGAGGCATGGGTGGAACCGGGTCGCGATTGGGTCTTCTTTCCTTTGTCCTTAGCTTGCTTCAGCCTGGAACAGAAAATACGCGAACCCCTACTGTGATTCCTTGCTTTCGCCACACGACACGTCGAACCAAATCTTTCAAATTACAAAATCAAATTCCGAATGGAAAAAGAGAGTCGCATTTCAACTGGGGTATTCAGATACGGGTCTCCAATTTCATTGAAATGCGGACTTCGATATTCCATCCGATTGTGCTAAAGATCAAATAAAAAGTTAATTCTACTAAACCAAAAGTATTACGTTCAAACGTACATGCCACGTTTACGACATCAGGGTTTACTCATTCACTACTGCACACCAAAATATTAAAAAGTAAAGTTTCAAATACATTCATTCAAAATTAGAAGACTACTCTCAATTGTTTTGGAGGAATGCTTTCTCAAAGGTTCGTTAAAAATTTTAAATTTGTAAAAATCGTTCTTTGTACTAATTTAAAAAATACATACTATACAAGACAATGTTTAATTGATGCAAATTGAATACGCGATTCACAGCATTAGTACGTATACTTATATAATTCATTTTTTTTTAAGTCTGATGCCAACATTTGAAAATTCGTATTCTGCACATATTTGCTATACACAGAGAAAAAAATTCAATTGATTCAACAATTTTTCATAGTTGAAATAGCGCAAACTCTAATATTGTCAAATTAACAACGAATCGTTGTAGAATGGAAGACGGAAAAATCATTATGTTAATAGAACATTTATTTAATCCAATAAGCTGCATCATTTAACTCAAAGATATACATACAAACATAAATGAAAAAAAGTTTTTCTTGACTTTTTTATTACCCTCTCCCCCTTCCCTTTCTCTCTCTTTCTCTCTCTTTTACTTGATTCCGATGGTGGTTTTGGAGAATTCTTTGGCTAATTTAACTAACAACATTTACACAAGCTTTCTTAGAATTATGAATTTCTGTTTTTATACCCGTGATATACCCATTTTATAA
>UELV01000505.1:0-25167 GCA_900490015.1 Megastigmus stigmatizans
CAACTATATATATATATATATATAGTTGTTTTGGTGTCATTCGGTATATATAACACAGCATGATTCCCGCAATATAGTCAATAAATCCAAAGTCAAACTAACCTATATAAAGCAAAGAAAGAATGAAAGAAAAAAACAATCCCAAAATCGAGCGAATCCGCAGAAAAGTCTTACAATGGCGAGGAATGGATCGCGCCAGGCAGCGTCACGACGGAGCTGCCCTTCGACGAGGTCGAGCGAATCGAGCCCCGAATCGTTCCCAGCACGACTCGTCGACCGAGCTCGAAACTCGGCCCCGCGTCCAGGCCCTCCTGGACGGCTCTGGCCCAGCGGAACGGTCCCCCCCTCTCTGGACCACCGGTCCCCGCACCGACGGCCAGCGTCGACGAGGTCTTCTGCGACTTTGGCCCACTGCCCGTGCAGTCGCTCTGCGAGTGGCAGGACGGCTGCGGCGCGCTCAGATGGACCGCCGGCACCGGGTTGGCGACCAATTGGCTCGGCGGTCCGGCGACCGACTCGACCGCCGGCACCATGGAAGGTGGCTACGCCTTCGTCGAGACCTCGCAGCTGGCGGGTGGCAGCCCCGGCAAGTCCGGAGTCGGCAGTAAGGCATCGGCCGCCGGTGGAGCCGCCGGTGGAGCCGCCGCCTCGGACTCGATCAGCGCCAACGGACTACTGCACAGTCCCCAGTTGGGCAGCACCGGCGTACAGGGCACCTGTTTCATGTTCAAGTACTCCATGGACGGGCTGAGCTCAGCGGGATTGAGGATACTGCTGCACGCCGGCTACGACGAGTTCAGCTCAACGGCGACGAAGGGGAACGAGAACGGCAACAGCACCAGACCGGGAACCATGTCCTGCAACAGGTCCTTTCAGTCCGGACAGCTGTCCTCGCTGCAGCAGGAGGAACGAGTGCTCTGGAACGCTCATTACCACGTACTGGGGGTCTGGCAGCAGGCACAGATTCTCTACACCTTTCCCGATCTTCATACGGTCAGTATCATCGCTGCCGCTATAATGCGAACAGACGAATTTATTTATATATATAACGTGGTAAATATAACTTACACGTTTGTCGCGCGGAATTGATGTATATTGCAGTTGATTATCGAAGGGATGCCGGTGGACGCTACAGATCCATCGCGATCCTATCGCGGATACATCGCTATAGACGACATCGACCTGCAGCCCGGTACTTCTTGCGTGGGCTTCTGTAACTTTGCCGGAGGCTTCTGCGACTGGAGCAACGATGCCGAGGATGACTTCGATTGGTCCATCGTTAGTATACGATCGTGTATATAAATCTCTTTAATTTCCTCATTACGATATATATATATATATATATAAGAGAAGTGCCGTATACACATACCCGGTTGAAAATGTTCACATGGAATCCACGCGGAATTCGTACTGATTGTTTAATGGAAATTGGGAGAATTTCATGCAGAAATCATGTGGAATCTGTATAAATTCCGCATGGATTCCATACGTTGGAGTTCCAATTTGCCTTCTGAAATTCTGCGGAAATCAGGAGGAGTTCCGTGCTGAAATTCGGAGGAAATCCACTAGCAATGTTAAGTGAGGTTACCCTGCATTCCAGAGATTGCTACAGGATTTCTTGAAGATTTCTGCAAGATTTTTATACAATTTTCAACGAATTTGTTTCCGATATTAGGAGGGTTTATGTAAGAGATTCGGAGTAAATCCACTAAGAATTATACCTACATAGATTTGAAAATTTGAACATTTTGAACACGTCAGAGCCGAGGCAGCAGCAATCCAACGACGGGCCCGGTGATGGACAGAGACCTGAGCCTAGCGAGCGGCGGCTATGCCTACATAGACTCGAGCTTTCCCCGTAGACCCGGGGACGTCGCCCGTCTACTGAGCGTCACCCTACCTGCCAGTGCACCCGACGGTCCCATGTGCATGCACTTCTCCTTCCACATGTTCGGCTCGGGCATAGGCGAGCTAAGGATATCGCTCAGACACGCGCGCAATCTCGACGCTCAGCTACAGGAGATCTGGCGGCTCAAGGGCAATGCCGGCAACTCGTGGTTCGACTCGCGCGTCACCATCAGCTCCCTCGACGACTTTCAGCTGGTGTTCGAGGCCACGGTCGGCAACACCGCCATGGGCGACATTGCCATCGACGATGTATCCTTCACCAGCGGAGCTTGTCCCAGTGAGTCTTCGATTATACTTATATATACATCTTATATATTATATATACCTATTCGTACTAATTGCGATTGCTTCGAAACGCTGCAGCCTCACCACAAGTGGCAGCCCCGGCGCACTATCCGCGCGACTGCAGCTTCGAGATAGACGAGTGCGAGTGGATAAACAGTCGCGAGCAGCCCGCACTCGGGGTTGGATTGTCCGGTGGTCCAGGTGGTCCAGGTGGTCAGGTGGGCGGTACGACGTCGAGGGGCCGGGTAGACTGGGAGCGGGTCTCGCAGCAGACGATCAATCCGCGCAATCAGCGCAAGCCTTATACACTGCCGGCGAGCCGACCTAGACAGGAGTACTTCGTCGCGTTGCAGTCGAGGGGTGTCGCGCCCTCGGTGACCGGCACCGCTTATCTACTCGGTAACGAGATCAAGGGTTCGACCGATCCGTTGTGTCTGACGTTCTGGTATCTCATGTTCGAGTCCTTCATCGACGCTACTGGTCCTAGTTTAGGTGCTCGACCACCTCCTGCTGATAATCTATTGTTGCTTATTGGCTTATTGGGGCTTGTTGATTAATATATTTATCTGCAGGTGTGCTGAGAGTGTTGGTGCAGCCCGTGGGCGAGAGTCTCGAGTCCGCCCAACCAGTCTGGCAGCTCTACAACAATCAGGGACCTACCTGGAATTACGGACAGGCGAATATTAACGCGAGACGGGACTTCAATATACTTTTCGAGGGTACTTGGGGTCCGAATCGAGCCAACGGCAACATAGCCATCGATGACATTGCCTTTTACGTCGGCAACTGTAGCGGTATTATTACGTCCTCTATACCATATATATATACTCAAAGTGTTGTATTTTTATGTTGGTTTATATAAATTTTGTTGTAAAACGCGCAGTGAGACCAAAGAGCGCAGTGGTGCGAGCCGAGGATTGCAGTTTCGAGAAGGGACTCTGCGGCTGGGAGAACGTGACGAGTAGCGGAGTCAACGATCCTAGAGTACAGTGGCAGCGAGCCTTCCCCAATCATCGTCCTGCCCAACTGCTCGACAAGACCTTCGGCTCGTCCGGTGACTTTGTCTTCTTCGATATTTTCTCGCCTAATCAGAAGCGCCAGGTCAGTCTGCGCTCGCCCCTAGTCAATGTTACACCGGACGAGGAAGCGACTTGCTTCACCTTTTGGTTCGTCGCTTTCGGCGTCGAGGAGTCCACGAGTCTTAGGATTCTCAAGGCTGCTGCTAATCAGGAGGCCAACGGCTCGCCCGAAACTTTCCAAGAGGACGACGAAGCCGAGCAACAAGTGGTACACGCATATGCATATACATGTTTAAATAATAAAATATCTTTTATTATTGTTCACGAGTGAGTTGTGCAATAAATAAATAATAATCAAACCAGCAATTGAGAAAATTGTTTCGTATATAATATATATATATATATATATATGGAAATGAGTCAATATTGAGCTTTGAAAAAATTGTTATATCCTCGTATTTTCAGCTTTGGTCTTTAACCGCAAAGGGATTTAATAATCCAAGACCTTCTTGGACTTGGGCCCAAGTAATGGTAGAATCCCGATCGCCGTATCGATTGATTTTAGAGGGAAGCGCCAGCAACGGTGGCTTTGCCATTGACGATATCAAATTCCAACCTCAAGCTTGTCCAAGTATATCGAAATTAATATATTGCAAAAATTACCTATAGTTCATTAAATCAAGATATATACTTACGTTGAATTTTATTTGTTTTAGCGCGACCGAACGTGGCAAGGCCAGCTGCATCACAAGACCTTTAATCAAAGGAAAGAGCGCAGCCGCACCGACGACAGAAAACTACAAGTCATCAAAAATTTTATGAAACTAATTTTATCATCTAGAGTATGAAAAATCATTTAATTCGTAAAGATGTACAAAACCCCTAAACTATCAGGGATAGCTATAACAAAATTCTATTAAAGAATCCGCGTCTGACTAAACTTATCTGCATCTACTTTTGTATACTTAGTAATTCGTATGGTGAATCAATTTCATAGAGACCTTCTTTCTTAACTTTACCAGTTAGAGATCCAATTTTTACTAAACTTAAATATTATATTCTAAATGATAAGAATAACTGGTATTATTGTTTTATAACTTTTCTTACTGTCGACAGTCGTGAGCACCCTCCCTCAATTACACAATAATTCTGCGTATGTAAAAAAAGTATTACTATAACAAATATCAATATATTTATTATTCCAAATAAGAAATAGCTTTATATATCCTTATCGTTATGTAAATGTATTAGCAGAAACAAAACTTACTCGACATACACTATGAAAGGAATAGAGCGTAAAAAATAGATTATAATAGTTATATAGTACTAATATTCAATTTTCTTTGCTTATATTATATAGATAAAATAACCAATGTATTTTCGTATTTTACATTACATAGAGTGAACAGATCAACTGAGCCAATCGATTTTTTCGCTCACGTTCTGCGTATCCTTCGAGGTCATTTTATTAGATTTTTTACGTGTACATGAGTTTTTAAAATAAATACTTATACGTAACTTTTTTTAGAACATAGTTTTGAATGAATTTTTTCTATACTATAATTAATGTAAATAACATTATCTATATATGTGCTTGAAAAGACTCGTAAATGTACTATTAACACTGTGATCATGTGAGCAATTTCTTATGGCTTATTTCAGGATTGTTATAAAAAATTAAGCGTGGGAATATATACGTACGGGGAATTAAAATTCCAACCAGGCTAACCTTTTAAACAAATTTCGTTTTTATTTATATTTTCTCTTAATAAATTATTCAATTAATGATTGTTATTGTATAAATTGAATGTAACAATATGCACAGATACTATAATAAAGAAATATATAAAATTCCAACATATCACAATTAACAGTTATGAATCCACTAACACAAAACAGTACAGAAAGTTGTAAAAAGATACAATTAAAATTATTCAGACTTCACTGAATTAGTGACATTAAAAAAATGATGAAAAATACCAAAACCAAATGATTCAGAAGCTGCATAAGCGCGCCCTAAATTCAAGTATACTTTGGCGACATGTGGCACAAGACATGGGCACAGCAGTAAAAGCCGTGTCGATGGTCGTTTTCCAGATTCTTCATGAAGCATTTTATAAACCATTATCTTAGCATCTCGAGATACACTTACTGATTTAAATAATTGCGGCTTCGTTTTGAAAATCATGCCTATGATTTCGCTTATACTCTGCAACAATCAAAGAGAGAAACTGATGAAATGATCTACATGAAGTTTTGGATTAATTTTCACATGGAGATTTTCAACAGGTTTGTAACAACCGAGTTTAACTTGTAAAAAAATATACTTAAAACTAAAAAAAAATTTTCTATGATATAATGTTACAAAATGTGATAACTTTGCATATGCTTTCTTGTAATTACGAATATTATTATAACAAAATCATTTTTAAACTAAAATCTCCAAATTAACAATGCTGCAGGTGTATAAATTATAAAACAGTTAGATTACCGTAGCTGGAAAAGCAAGTTCATTTGTAAGCATCTCATATAAAACGACTCCCATGCTCCAAACATCGCTTTTTAAATCGTATGATTCTTTTTTCAGCATTTCTGGAGCTAAATAACAATAAGATCCTGCGTGACTCAGATTGCTTCTGCAAAAAAAAGTGTCGAATAACTAAAAAAAAACTTTAAAAATGACCAATAAAATTTGTATAGGTAAATATAAGGGAGAGCTCACTGTTGCAAATCTCTCGAGAGACCGAAATCGCCAATTTTTACTATATCTCCCATAATACCAGTGAGCATAATATTTTCCGGCTTCAAATCTCGATGCAGTATATTTTTTGAATGTATATGATGAACTCCTAAAACTACTTGAGCAAACAAATACAAGGTGTCCTGTAATGACGTAAATTTAGACGGGCACAACAATAAAATATAAAACAAAATTTTATTTAAAATATGCATTTTACCGATTCCAATAATGGACTGCCCCTTTTATCTAAAAGATGTTTTAATGTTCCGCGTGAAGCGTATTCCATTAATATGTAAAAATGTCCATTTTCTTGCCAAGCTCCATAGTACGATACGACATTAGGATGCCTTAGTATTTGCATACACGCCACTTCAGCCGAAATCATCTTTGAATACATTTTAAAAAAGGTACAATAGATAGGACCCAAATTCAGGTATTTTTAATATTTCATTTACCTTATTGAGCCAAGTATTGCTTGAACTTTGTTCCTGCTCTTTGATGACAAATTGCTTAGCATCTTTACGACGCTTGACAAGGTAAACCTTTCTGTTACGGAATGGAATAAATTAAAATGAATAAAAATAGATTTCTATTTTAAAATGCAGTAAGAAATGTTACCCAAAGCTTCCTTCTCCCAACAAAGATTCGAAATGAAAATGATTAGTTTGCATTTTTTTCGCTTATAATACTATTTACTTAGGAACGAACTTCGAGCACTATTAAACTAATCAACCTATGTATGTACAGTACAGGTGAGTGAAGGTCCTGGATTTTGAATTGAAGGAGAATAACATCAACAATACAGTATTATACAATCCACAAGGCGTTTACAAAGTACGGACATTTTGCGCACTTCTACAACGCCTTATTTTTATTCACCATTTCATTATACAAATCAGAATATAGCCGCATATTAGGTAAAACCTCTCACAATTTTTTATCTCGAAAAAAATTATAATTTAAGAGAGGAAATACAAATGAAATAAAATGAATAAACAAAAAATTATTAGCTATTGTATTGTATATCTTTGAATTTTTTTTTTCTTTGAAAGAAAATGAAAGATAAAAAAGAAATTGAAAATTCGTTGGAAAATGAGCGAGGAATACTGCACTATCCTTGAGCGCATCGAGACGATCGCAATAGATTCGTTCTATGACGTAAAAATGTATACATCCTTTGATCCGAATTTTTTTTTAAATGACTTCTCTTTAAACGAGAAGATATATATGCATATATATTTATATATATATATATTTATATCATCGCTTAGTGTACATCATTCAACTATTTGCAGACTCTATCGTGTCGTTGGAATCGCTTACAGAGGTGCGTGATTGTTTCAGATTATCTAGATATTCTTGTTGTGATGTAGCTAGCACCTTTGATAAAATATCGCTGTCTTCCCAATCTGTTAGCCCTTCAAGAATAATATTAGTATAGTCACTTGATTTCATTACTTAATACAATCACATGACTGAAATAAAGCAAATAATCTTACCAAATACTTCTGGTGGAAGACGATTAAAAAGTGAAATATCTGGTGATGTGTGTGTTTCTTTGCTGCTTCCTGGAACCGGTTCTTGTGGAGCAGCAGATGTAGCCTTGTATTCTGTTGGAAGAAGAGGAATTCCAGAGCTTGACTGATGTTGTGGTGATCTTTTACCATATCGAACATTATCATTTGCCTAAAAAAGAAATAAGTTTCAATAAATATAAACAAAAAAAGAATATTATTTTATTTTAATCATAGAAATCACAAACTTTAGGAGAATTGCGTAAAGTTTCTTGATTAGCTTGACTTGCTGATGTCGGAGATGAACAATGACTTCTTTGTTGTGTTCGACTACTATGTGAATGGAAATGACTGTTTTGAGCACTTGTGACAGTGCTTGTGCTACTGCTACTTGCAGATCGCTATAATGTAATTAGAAATAACTTATTTATTTATGAGTATAAGAATTACAAAAGTATAAATATTTCTGTACAGAATTATTTAAATGTCTCAATGAAGTTTTTTTTAACTTTAGATGCATGCAATATAAAGTTAATACTGTTTATTGTTACGTATATCTTTAAACTTATTTGGACTATACAAAAAATTGGATATATAAAATACAATGAATTTTCAGTTAAATTAAACTTTTGATATGTATAATAAATTAATTTATTTTTACAATACTAATAAATAATATTATTAAAAAAATTATAGCTCACTGCTTTTCTCATTTCGTTATCACGCAACCATTGTAAATAACTCTCTCTAGCTACTTGTTCTTCAATAGCCTCATTAGTGGCTTCCCAATCTGTAGCTTTTATTTTATCTTCAAGCATAGTCTGTTTATTTAAAATAAAACATTAATTTAAAATTTCTATTTAACAAATTATATAATACCTATAATCTATTTACCTGTTCTATATGCAATTCTTCACTTTGCCTAACAGCATCAGAAACTAATTCTCTGTCAGCAGAGCCAGGGTTAAATGATGGTAAACCAAGTCCAACACCGATTGTTGCTTTATATGGATCTACTATACTATTATAATGACTACCTCTTTGATAAGACAATCGTATAGGTTCATTTTCACTTTTGAGTACTCCATGAAAAATATTTATTGGTTCTAAATTGAAAAATCAAAAATTATTAATTAATAAAAGTTGACAAAAAGTAAGTTTATTGATTCAAAATAGAAATAAATTACCAGTGCTATAGCAAAAAAGTTCGACACTACGATTATACATTTCAGACATTGCTTGCATCTCTATATGATTGCCATGAACGTATTCTTGTCTTTTACGGTCGACATAAGTAGTGAAATCTTCAGCAACGAAATGTGAAAAAAATTCTTGATTTGCAGCCTGAAATTGGAGAGAAAGATTAAATTAAATAGGAAAATCTTTTACAATCCAGTTTTATAAAAGTATCAGAAAAATAAATGTTACGTACAATGTAATCCATACAATGTTTTCTAACAACTCCATGCATTTCTTGATCACCATATACTTGATCAGCTACAGCTCTAAATAAACATGCTCCATCTTCTCCCATCTTTTTTACAATAAAACCCATTTTTCTTAATCGTTTTTCAAACCATCTGTCACGCTGTAAGATAAACAAAAAGTTAATTTTGTAAACTACATTTGAAATTTATATTAATTTTATAATTCTAACCTCTTGCCATTCAGCTAGTGTTAAATTATTTCCTGTTCTACCAGTATATTCATCTCCACTGTTATATCCATTAGCCAGTTCATGTTCCAGATTTGCAGCAGCAGCGACAATAGCCATTCGACTATTTGATATAACAGCACCATCTCCACCTATTAATCCAGACATTAATTAACACATACTCTATTGTTGATATTGATATTTATTAAGGTGTAAATATATAGAAGTATGCATTAGTATGTACTCCCCAGCTAAGGTATTTAGGATACTTGTACACGGGTCTAATACTTGAAATCTAGTACAAACACTATAATATATAAAATCATAATTAAAATATAAAAACAAAAAAAAAAGTATTTTATTTTATTTATTTCTTTCTTATGGTTATCTGTTTTAATTTATAAAATCAATTTAACTACAATTTTATTAAAATATTACTTTGCATTTATAAAGAAAGAGAAATTAAAAGGCCAATTTTCAATGAAGGTATTATTAAAACTTTTATCTGGAATTATTATTATAAATTATGTATACAAACATTAACTAATTTACCTTGTAAATTACCGCTGCTACTTGAAGCAATTGGAGGGGTGGACTGTCTTTCATGTTCTCTTTCTCTTTCGCGTTCACTGCCACTGCTGACACTACTTCCACCTGTGCCACGACCTCTTTCTCTTTCCCGTTCTCGTTTACTACGTGAAGTTCTGCTAATACAACCACTAAATGTATAAATATAAATTTAATAAGATAATGTTTGAAAACTGTATATATTTAAAATTTTTTGATGAACAAAAACATACCTGTGAGGACTCGCACGCCTGCGATGGCGTTTTCCATGGCTGGAGGACCCAGAATCTTCAAAATGTTTTTCTTCCCGACGATCATTTCCCTAAAAAAAAAAAAATAAGGTATTTTAAAATAACAAACACAACTGCTACAAAGTACAAAAGTTTGTTTACCTCGTATGAGCCATTCGCAGTAAGAACTATTGAACCAGAATTATGATCACCCTGCACTCCGTGCAAATCTACTGTGAAACCATTACTACCTCGAACCTATTTGTTTAATTTTTTTAAGAAAAGAGAAAAGATTTTAATAAATCAGACCAAAAATTTGTAACAAGTAGGTTAAACACTATTTTGAATTTAAACTTTCATGCAATGATTGTACATTTTATTTTTGATAAAAAAAAAATAATATGATATAGCTATTTTAAAAAGCATTGTGATAAACTTTCTAAATCAACCTAATAATATGATAGCTTATTAAACGGAGTAGCTATTCGCACAAGAGAATCACGTATTCATGTAATTACATGACTCTAACCTGTGATTTCTAATGTAATATTCACGAGACACATACATTTTCCATACCATTACTAATCCTACAAAATTTCAAAAAATATAATTAAAGTATTGTAACAAATAAATTTTCAAAAGCTCTAGAATTTATAAAAAATTTAAAGCTGTGACCCATATAATAACAATACAATTTATATCAGTGATGCTTAATTAATTGTATAAACCAAAAACAACATGATGTTCAGCCAATTACTAAGAATCCAAAATAAGTAAGATTTTTGTGCTACCAATTCATGTTTTGGGTACAATCAACAAAAATAGACCATATCTTATAATAGATATTTAGAATATAATAGGATGCAAGCATGCACTACCATCTGACTTCCAGAAAAAGGAAGTAGGTATGCTAAATGAAAAAATAGTCTACAGCAAAGACTGATCACACAAAAAACTTATCAAACAAAAGGTCGAGACTCAGTGGTCTATCGGAAAAGCGATGCATCGTCTCCGATCAGTGCTTTACCTGATAAGGGCTGTTAGGTAGAGCTATGGATCCGGCTGCCCCGTGCTCATTCTGCACCCCGTGCACGTCGACCTCGGAGTTGCTCGAGCTCTCGCCTCGTCTGTCCTTGGTCGTGCTCTGCTTTTTCTTCGAGAGAATCGTCATCTTGAATTCTCTCTCAAAACTATTACCTAATTGTCAGCAAAAATGATGAAAGCTCGCGCGCGCACAGTCGGTGCACACAGCTTTTTCTCTGATAAAGTTCCCCCCTCCCCGTCGTCGGACGTCGCAGCACTGATCCGTGTGTCCCTCGTGTGAGTGCGATTTGGGTGAGAGGAGTGAGGAGTTCAGGACGCACGGTCGCCAGATCAAACCAAGCCTCCTTTTTTCAACCTTATTCTACCCTACACGTTCTGCGACCTTGCAACGCTGCCTCGAATGAGGATTCATCTGGCAGACTATAATACAGAAGCGACCATGAGCCTCTCCACACACTAGTCCTCTAACTTTCCGTGCTTCAACACACGCACGCACACGCATAAGTGCATGCACACACTGTGACACATATGTACCTTTGCTGCATATATATATGTATATGTATACGTGTATATACTCACGCAAATATGCGCGCGCGAGCGCGCACACACGACACACACAGCACGCGCGAATTATACACAACTACACGAGTAGGTACACGATCACACGGATCGAACACGAGATTTTCTTCTCTCAGCTATCTGTCGGGCAATTGAAGTTCTTTTCATCGACGTTTTTTTGAACTCCTCCAGAATTTTCTGCGTTCTCTATATATATTATGGCACGTTCACAGAACAAACATGTGCGTAAACAGCTGTGTGTGCGATCGCTACAAGATGCTCCGTTAAAATTTACTTGTATAAATATAACGTTTTCCGAAAAACTCCGAGAAATGCGACTTATGTACACAATTTCGACGAATTAACCCCACAATATCACAAGATTTTGATTGACAGCTCACAACACTTACTTTGTTCTCGACAAACTTCTAGCAGTTCTAGCAACTCGATATAGATTCCAGTTCGATCGCTCTAGTCTCTCGACACTACTTACTTACTAGTTAGGTACTATACTAGAGACGTTACTTTCAACTAGCTATACATTTTTATTCGTTTGTCCGAAAAAGCTATTCTATCGGTGAATCGGTCCTTCATCGCACTTACCCAATACATGCAACAATTTACAGCGTAATTTTACACAATGGAGATATTATAACGCATACACATAGGTATCATCATTCATCGACGATTGTAATTTCTATTTTTCCCCAACTCCCTATCTGCCTCTCTACTTCTCTCTATCTTCCTTACTCTGCCTGGTCTTTATATAGTTTATATATAGTAAAGAATATTGCTGTGTACTCCCTCTCTCTTGGCTCCCCTACTTCTCTATTTATATTATCTCCATCTCTCTCTGTATTTCTCTTTCTATATAACTATACTATTGTTCTCTTTCTTGGATTTGTGGCATGAAAAAAGAAAATAAACACACACATATATATAGATATATATATTATGTGCATTGTGCAGTATATTTTTCAGTCGATACTTTAGAACCAATCATTTCCTTCTCAGTCGGTATGTTTGAAGCGGGAAATTTAAATTTTGTATCTAATATTCACCAACTATACCTTGTATATACTTACGTTAATAGAATCACATTCTATTTGAATAGCCCTATGTGATTATTATATAGATCATAAATTTATTAATAATATAATTCCCAATAATTTTAATAGATAAAAAAAATTATCTTGTAACTAATCATCATGGAGTCAAGAATTTTATCTTAAAATTTGTAAAAAAATTGGTACAATCCAAATACTTATCTAAGGCTCATTTCGATAGGACCATAACTTTTCGAGATAATTAGCTTTAAAGCAGTTGCAAAATTACCTACCTTTTCAAACGCATAATTTTGCAACTTATATGCAAAAAAATAATTATTAGCCCCAAAGCGTACGTGAAAATTTGAAGCTTCAAGAAGGTGTGTACAAAATGCTGGCGCTGCAAGTCCTCCTATAATAAATGTAATTTTTCGAAAACTAATAAAGTTACAGAACTGAGTTTTGGCACATTACACTTACTCAGGGTGCATTTCAAGTCAAATACTCAAATTTCGAACAGTTATTGAAAAATCAAAATAGGTCGATTTTAGGCGGTTTTTTTGCGTTTTGCGGAAAAGTTGATAATATAAACGGATTTAAATTTTACAAGTCAATCCTTGCAGGTCTTTTTTGGCAGAAAAAAAATGCACCCTTTTGATTTTCTCCCCAATAATAATCTTCTAAAATATAAGCAAAAAACTGTTGTTTTTGGCTTTGTGAATTTATCCTGAAAAAACGCACACCTCTGATGATTTGTCTACTTTTTAGTACACATCACTTAGAATTCGATCCTCTACATGCCTATATGTATGTTTTCTGAAGGATTAATTTTTCCATCTAACAGGTCTTTTTCAGTCTAATTCGGCTGGCCTATATAAGCGGAAGTTCCGGCAGTCATGGACTTGGGGTACCTATATAAAACTTTATCTGGATGCATACCCTCAGTAATCAGTTCCATTTTATCACACTTAGTCGAGTTGTTATGTCACTTAAAACAATAGAACCTAAAAGAATTTAATAAATAATGTAAAAGTAGTTAGCATTAGATTAAAATTAAAGAAATAAAACGAAATTCATAATCATATTCCTCAAAAAATAAAATTCGATGTATGCATAGGGCACATGGTCATGGTCACATGCAGTATGCATTTACACATAATGTTTACGCACATTGAGTTATCACAACGTGGTGACTAAAAATCTTTAAAATTGTACGCATAAAACATCTGATGGTCGTGCCTGACCTGACTATTGACTAATATCAACGAATATATATTCGTTGCTAATATGAATGGTCCGAGTGGCCAACTGATATACAGGTTACGTTTGATTATAAAGTAAGTAAGAAGGTAAGTAAATGCCTAATACAATATATCTATATATTATATATGTATAGATATACTATCCTATGCATTTTACTTACATTCATAATCGAACGCAATCACATTTATATTAATAGGTAACGAATGCATCATCGAAATACTGATAGGTGATACTTATTAAAACAAAGTAATTTAGGGAGAAAGGGAGAGAGAAAAAATATTCTTTTATATTTTTTAGATTAATTTCTCAAAGCAGGTCGTATATATTATACTACCGTACATTATGTTAAAAAATACTGGAAAAAACGAAAATCAACTACCTATCAAGTGGAACGAGTAGAAGGGCTTTAAAAGCATAAAACTGCAGAGTCTGCACTCTGCAGTGTAAACGTATATACATAATACGTATATAAATATATATATGTATATACAGCCGCATATGTATGTATATATATATACACACACGAGTGATTACTGATTGGTGGTGATATAATTCGCGCAGAGAGCGGCCCAGCGGCTCGTGGAAAGGCTTGTACAATTTGTACAAAGCGCAGCTGCAGTGGTGTATAGAAAGAGAATAAGGGCTTGTGAGTGAGTTAGTGTGTTCGAGGACACGCATAATATATTGAAACGTCGATCGCACGTCGACGTCGAGTTCAGCTCATCAGGGGCCAAGTGTAGCGCACCCGCTTTGGTGGTGCTGCAAGTTGGACTCGCTCTCCCCCGAGCCTTGCGCGCTAGCGCGATCTTCCAATCAAATATCAAATCCGTCGGGCCAGGCGCTGCTCACCGCTCAGTGCTCATATAGTGCTCGCTCTGCACACTCTCACACACTCATGTGAGTAAGCTAGTGCAAGACTCGAGCTCTCGCAGATACGGACATTATTATTATTATTATTATTAAATATACAAGTATATAATATACACGCTCACGCATTAATAGTTCGCGAGTTCTGCGTTTTGCTCTACTGACAATCTTATCCACGGAATCGTGGCTTATGACCAGCCGCGAGTGTTTCTCTACATCTTGCAGTGTTCGGTGTTTCGTATGCAGTCTCTCTTATACATGTGTTTGATTTGTTAGTTTTTTTAAAAGACGGAGAGAGACAGAGGCGGTGTGATAGAGAGGCGGGCGAGGTGTAAAGAGTAAAGGGAAAGAACGGCAAAAAAAGTTGTGAACAAAAGCAGCGGAACGGAAGAATCCAAAGGTGATTATTGTAGGGGATATGATTCGCGCACGATGTGCGGGCATCTTCACGAAGACGCGCAACTATTTTACTGCGCTGTCGAGGTTGAGTTGAAAATTATTATCAAGTCCCAAGTCGCTTCGTGGAAAAACAACATGGCAGGTGGTGCTTGCTGCGCTTATGGGGCGTGATTCGATTCAATTCTGAGGATCTCGACAGCATTAGAGCTACGTGCCTTCCCGAAAAAGCTATAACAAAATACCGTAGTGTAATATCCTCGGATATGGAATCGTTTTTGTTTCTTGAAAATCTCTAAGCTCGTAACGTTCAACTGTCTCTCTTTACTTACATATATACACACATAGGCATATATGTATATATATATATACTTACGTCTATCGAGTCTCGCTACTTTAATACATTACATCGCTAGTCTATTTTCCGAAACTGACCAAGTTCTTCACTTGTTATTTGTAAGTCGCCAACTTTTTCCAGGCTACGTAGCTATCTCTCGTTCCCAGGAAGAATTTTTACTACAAGTTTTGATTGCTTCAATGGTGCTATGGGCTATACATATACTTATATTGAAAACGAATAATACAAGACCAATCTTTTAAGTCTCCATATTTATTTATTGACAAAAATAAGCTAGCTGCTTGTACAAGTCTAGTATATTTGCAACATAACTACATATATTTAAACAATTGACAAGTAATGGCTTCGACAACTTTAGCAGTCCCTAATGGGACTAATTCGGTAACCTCGGTTACTTCACACAGTGGATCAGTTAAAAGTGATGAAATAGATTGTTCAGAAAATTTTGGAGAGAAAAGCGTAAACTTCAGTTCCAGAAACCAGGCTGAATCTTTGGAAGAGATGAGTTACAATGATGGAGACACTTCAGATGAGAATCATTGCGGACTTTGTTCTGCCAAGTTATGCTCTCCACGTGTTCTTTCTTGTCTTCATGTTTTCTGCGAATCTTGTCTTGATAAGCTTGCTCACATTAAGGATGGAGATCTTAAATCTAATTCAGTGATTGCTTGTCCAATGTGTCAACAAGAAACGCATGTCAATTCAAAAGGAGCAGCTTCTTTACCTTGTGACTATGTTCTTACTAATATTTTGGACATGTCCGCGATTAAAAATACTTCTGTACTTTGTACGTCATGTAAGGCTATGGAAAATGCAGTGGCTCGCTGTTCTGATTGTGCCAACTTTTTGTGTCCTAACTGCAATACTGCACATCAATTTATGCGATGCTTTGAAAGTCACAAAGTTATTGCATTTGATGACCTCAGGAGATCTGATGAAGCAATACCGATACACAAACCAATCTTTTGTGATGCTCATCCAACAGAGAACATGAAGTTTTATTGTTACACATGTCAAGTAAGATTTTCTTTGCTTTATGTTGTTATTAGCTTATTTTATTTTCTGGAATGTTTATTTTTATTTCAAATGTGCTTTACACATTTTTTAATATTGAATTAAAAATTCATCAATTACAAAAATGCAGCAAATCTAGGTGCGAAACTAATAATAAGAGCTCGCAACTTACTTTTTTTTTTGTGGAATAATATTGTCTATAGACGTGGTTAAATTTATATGTATAAAAATATTTGTAGGTACCAATATGCAATGAATGTTTACTTGTTGAACATAAAGCCCCTGAACATCAATATGAGAGATTAAAAGATGCTGAGCCACGTCAAAAAGAAGAATTGATTAATTTGGTAAATGAAAGTAAAGCTCGAATAGGAGATTGTGATCAAATTTCTTCTCATCTAGGAAATGCACTCAGTGAGCTTCAAGCCCAACGTGACCAAGCCAAAGATTTGATTTTAGAAACTTTTCAAAGTTATAAAGCTATACTGGAAAAATGTCGTGATCATGCTTTAGATGATCTAGAACATATTCATGCTGAACGAGAACTTGAAATAATGGATTCCTTCCATTGGTATTGAAACATTTATTTTAGCCTTTTTTAATATTAATTTAGTTATTTGAGAATTTGTGCAATATCAACCACTAAAATTAAAGGATCATATCTCTTGCAAGAAGGTCTTATGCGCAAGGGATTGCAGGACTTCTCATGTGATCTTATTCTTTCCTCTATAATTAATTTTTACATGTTATAAATTAGTAATTTATTGTGTTACAGTGTTGAAAAAACTGTTGAGAAAATCGAGTGTGCATGTCAATTTACTAATCGGCTTCTTGAACATGGGGATGCAATAGAAATATTGTCTCTTCGTCGAATAGTAACTAATCAATTAACGGATTTATTGAAGAATATGCCAAAACCAAACATCACATCTTCAATAGAATTTCAAACGGATTATAATAACTTTGAAAAGACAATTGGAGTAAGAATATTGAAATATTCATAAATATTTAGAAAGCCATGATCATGAACTATTTTTGAGTATCTTAATTTAATAATGTTATAAATGTTTGAATGAGTTTGTATATAAGTAAATGTATAAATCTATAGGTGCATAATTTCATACGTAAATGTGTAGTTTAATGGTTACCACTTATTATAAGAAACTGCAATAGAGCTTAGGATTTTAAATATTCAATGTATTTCCCTTTTTAGGAGGCTTTTGGAAAAGTTTATGCTGAAAATATGTCAACCATAAAATCTCCAACTGATACTGCTAACAGTTTACCTGGCCTTACAGCTCAGCAGGTCAGCCATACTTCTGTAGGCTGCTCTAGTTCAATGAGTGCAAGTTCACCAATTTCCCTTCCAGCATCAATGCAATCATCATTTGAAGGTGACACATCTTTTGTTATTCCTCCTGCACCAAGTCCTAATATTCCTCCTCCACCACCTGTCCCAGTTTCTATTCCCTCAGGTCCAATGCACGGTCTCACTAGTATTCAAGAGTACAACCTTCAGCAATTAGCAAGTCTTGCTGAAAAGGTTGAAATTTCGGGCGACACAGGAGTCGTAGGACCTAGTTCCAACCCTAGCCCAACTCCGTCCTTTACTCTTGCTGACCTATTTGCTGGTGATCTCAGCTCAACCAGTCATGCTATAAACAACTTACAAGCTTTGGCTAAGCTTGGAAACTCCTTGGGTAATCAAGGTAAATTATTTTTTATACGACAATAAAATCTAGCAAAATATTATTTTTGATTTTGTAAATGCTTACAGACTTGAATCCTCCAACTATGAATGGAAGTAATCTCGTCTTAGGACGTGGAGCCTCACCTGTTATAGTTGACGCACCTAATTTAGCAACTTTAACTGGCAATACACTTTTAAATGGTGGTTTTCAATCACTTTCTTCCTCAACTTCACCTATATTGTCACAAGGAGCTGGTAACTACTGTTTTATAGAAATGAAATGTAGTATTTATTATGAAGTATTAACAGTTCTTATTACAGATGATGTTGGTGGAGATTCAATGCACAATATGCCTGTTGTAGTGGGCAATTCGGTTGGCAATTTAACTAATTCAACGTCTAATAATTTTAACACTCACTCACGATCCAGTAATCCAAAATTAACACCAATGCAAATTCGCTGCAAATTCGGTCAATTGGGACCTAGTAAAGGCCAATTCAATTCTCCTCATGGCTTTTGTTTGGGTACCGATGAAGACATTATTATAGCTGACACAAATAATCACCGTATTCAGGTAAGTTATGCATTATCATTAAATTGATATTGTATTTGTTAATAGTGTTTAGTATTCTTTTCAATCCTTAGGTGTTTGAAAAAACTGGAATTTTTAAATTTCAATTTGGGATACCTGGAAAAGAAGAGGGGCAATTGTGGTTTCCACGAAAAGTAGCGGTTATGCGAAACAGTGGAAAATTTGTTGTTTGTGACAGAGGAAATGAAAGGTCAAGAATGCAAATTTTCACTAAAAATGGTCATTTTATAAAAAAGATAGCTATTCGTTATATTGACATAGTAGCAGGTTTGGCTGTCACTAGCCATGGACATATTGTTGCTGTGGATAGTGTATCACCAACTGTATTTGTAATCAGTGATACAGGAGACCTTCTTAGATGGTTTGATTGCAGTGATTATATGAGAGAACCCAGTGATATTGCTATCAGTGGTATGCAGATATTTTTAAATAACAATTTCTACATACTAAAATGAAGTAATAAGTTTTTTTTATTATTTGTTTTTTTTTAGGAAAAGAATACTTCGTTTGTGATTTCAAAGGCCACTGTGTAGTAGTATTTAATGAAGAGGGTCAATTCCTACGTCGCATCGGCTGTGAAAATATAACAATGTTTCCTAATGGGATTGACATTAGTGATGCAGGAGATGTTTTAATTGGAGATTCACATGGAAACAGGTTTCACGTGGGAGTCTTCTCTAGAGATGGTTCTTTAATTTCAGAGTTTGAATGTCCCTATGTTAAAGTAAGTGATAAACATTGTTTAACCAATACAATTTTTTTTAAAAGAGTAACTTTATATTATACATAGAAGCTGTATGGCAGAAAAAAGTGTCATACAAAAATTATGAAACTAGCATAATAGTCTCTGACTAAAGAGATTAAAAATGCTTAACTAAAAAAAAAATTATGAAACTATGTTTCGATCTTCTGGTACTTAATTCACAGTTGGTTCATATATATACATTATCTTCATATAAGTATAGGAGAAAAAGTTTTTCGGGCTTGAATTAAAGTGGCTCTTACATTTTATATACAATAGCTTTTCAAGATTTTCAATGAAGAACATCATTCTTCCAATATTGTTATAATTTATCATGAGCTTCTTATATTTTTCTTATTGATTATACATATGAATTATATATGTTAAGTATTACAAATTTCCTTTTTCAATTAATTGTACTTTTAATCATTGCACTTTGGAGTTGAAACAAGGTCAAATTTATAAATGAATAACAGACAAATCGTATATTTATTGCCGTAAATTTCATTTGTATGAACTAGAATCTAGATTTGGTCAAAGTCCTTGTATTAAAATATAAATATAGTATCCAATAAATTGAATTTGTAGTCAAATAGGTAAACTGTATCTTTGGTGCCACATTCAATTCAGTAATTATTTTTAATAATAGACTAATAAATTTTTTCAATACAAAAAGAAAGCTACAGATTCTTTAAATCATTAAAATATTGGTTTTTCAACATTCTTAAAAAATTAACAATTGAATTTTTATACAGGTATCAAGGTGTTGTGGATTGAAAATAACTTCAGAAGGATACATTGTGACGCTTGCAAAAAATAATCATCACGTCCTTGTGCTGAATACATTGTATATAGTCTGAGGTGAGAATAGTAGTTAATTTGATGAAGACATTTCTCGAGAGCAAGAACCTTTTCAGAATCATATTATTTTCAACGAATGGTAGGAGAAAATGCCCAAATGATGATATATCAGTTGACATCCGGGCCTACTGAAGCAATAGTAAGAGTTAATTCAACATTCAGCTTTACTAGTTCGAGTATTATGACTGTTCTTGATTTATGAAAGTAACAAAGAAAAGCAGTGAAGTAAGAAAGAAATCAATATAATCATTTGACCATATATAGTCAGTCTCTAAAAGTAAGAAAAAATAACAGTACGCAGCTTTCAGTTGGCTAACTGCCATTTTATCAAGTTTTTAGAAAATTGTTCAGAATAAAATACTGCTTGCGCGATAGAACTGCTCATTATTAAGTAAACAAAAATATTGAGCATCCAGCTCTGTGAGCAGTTTTTTACGCATTACATTAAACGCGTCAGTATTTTAAAAGCGTTCGTAAAACAAATTTTATCTAGTCTTGGACCAGCAGCTTTGCTTTAGCATTGACTTTTTATCCCAAGTAAGGTTCATTAACGCTGCCATTATAATATCCAAAGTATATTTATAAATAAAAAATGAAAAATGGAATCTAAAAATGTAGGTAGAGAGAAACTGAAAAACAACTGTCATAGTAAATATCTTTTTAATTAATGCATAAACATGAATATGAGTATGTTCCTTCTTTCTCTCGATTTGCTTTGTATGTACATTTATATTTTCACGAGAGAAATAACAATGGAAAGTTATTAATGAACAGAAAGCAAACCTTATAAACATGTTAAAAATCAAACATTTATTAACAAAGAGAGAGAGAGAGAGAAACAAGATGAAAAACTAGTAGTATGTATGTGTGTACGAAAAAATGAGAGGTTATTTATTTAAGAAACATGACTTAACTAATTTCCATTTATGTGTATCGTTAAATTATGCGAGACACATAATGGTTACAATATTTACTCAGGATGCTTTATTATGGTTTACCACTTAAAGCATGCAACATGAAAAAAATATATATATATACACACACGTACTATATATACACGTACTATGCCAGACGAAAATAAGGTCGAAACCTTATGTGTATGATATATATATATATATTATATTTAAAAAAAAGGAGAAAAGGGAAAGGGAATGTAGAGCAAAAAAACGATAAACAAAACATTTGCTAATCGACTTCTATTTTATGTAAATATAAAGGAAAACGATTCCACAAAAAAGAAGAAAGAAAAATTCATTAAAGTCACGTATATATATACATATAGAAATACACATATTTTGTAGGGTTGTTTACATGATCAGCCTTAATGTTTCATTCAATTGAAAGGAAGAAAACAAAAAAAAATATATATTATAGGTGAGACCTGTGCTCAACAGCCGGTAATTCTGCTATAGATAAATTACTTCATATCTAACAATGAAGTGAATCGCAAAAAAATAACACTTTCTTGCCATAAAAAAATGTTATTAAGCACATTTACTTTTGAATGACTTAACTAAAGTTGGTACACTTAATACAAAATTAGAAGAAAAGTTATACAAAAAAAGGAAAAAAGGAAAAAAGAAAAAAAGTAACGCAAAAAATCATTGATCGACTTTTAATTAATGGTTTATGTGCGAATCATAATAAAAGTTCTATGACAGTATGAATGATACGAAGGATGAAATAGTTGTAGAGACAGAGTTTACAAAATTTATGTTAAGAAAAAGTCTGATAAAGAGCATAGATATATTGCATAGACATATTTCTATCATTTTCTTGGATGTACATATGTATACTATTTTATATGTACAAAGTATTATATAAAATACATGTCAAATAAAAAAAAATACATGTCAATATATTGTAAAAACTATCTGCATATTGAATATTGCTGTGTTTCTATAAGTTGATATATATAAATTATACAACTTTTTAAAATATAGAAACATGAGTTGCTACTAATCCATGTGTTATCAGACTTTTTCCCCTTGACAAATGTCTCCCAGTAAAGTGTAGTTTATACGTGGAATCAACATTAATGCAAAGCCTATTTACACTTAAGCTAATCAGTCATAAAAGTAATCCTCTAAATATCATTAGGGACTTTAATTTTTATATTAATAAGCATTAAGAGCGAAATTTAAATGATTCTGAAAATATTTAGTAGTCATGGTTAGCAGAGTTATATTAAACATTGCCTGTGATAATAGCATCGTCAGGATAAGTTGTGTCCTTAAAAAGTCTCTGATATTGTTGCTAGGTAAATATTAATAATAAATTATGGGAAAAAAGATAATTTAAGGATTATCAAAAAAAGAAAATTCAACTACATGAAACTGAAACAATGTTTTATGCGGTTTAGTTGCTCCATAAGGATTCAAAAATCTTTAAGTTTGAAAGAACAGAAAGACGTGAGCAAACAGTATGGATAAATATGTCTTAAGAAGGTAAATTCTGCAAATAATCACGAAAAATACTAAAAACTTTTTTGAAACAAACTGCACGATTTTATCATATAAAAATTCTTGTTCGTCAATCATTTACAGTATGCATATATATATATATATTTAAAACAATTTTCTTTTAGATGATAAACTATGTAAAAAAAAGTTACTATTATGGTTCTTCACAAAGGTTTTTAAACGTGATTTTTTCTTAAACACCATTAAATATAAAAATTATAAATCAAAATTAGAGTATTTTATAAAAAATATTTCAACTTGAAACAATTTTTTACATGTTTCACTTATATGAAGAAACCAATGGTTTTCCTACATGGTTTACATTAGAAGAAAATGTAATTAAAAATATTGTCAGCTTTTCATACATACAGGAATTTGACATATGATAAAAGCGTGTTGTTTAGTTTCATAAAGTATGCAAGTGATATTGCTTAAAAAAAGAAAGAGAGAGAGAAGGAAACCAATAAAGAAAACAAAAACCCTTGCAAAAATCTCGAACCAATTAATGAATTTTTAATTGCTACACAGTCAAAAAATTATTAAATATGGCGACTGGGTTAAATAATGATAAAATATGACTATCCCCTACGTGAACAGGAACATGAATACGAACAGAAAGAATAAGAAAAGATACAGAGGATGTTTACCTCGAAATAAAAAAAAAATATATATATATAATACATTATAGTATATTACGCTCAGTACACACATACAGACTTACACAAACACATACATACATATACTTGAATATTTTAGTATAGATTTACTCTATTTACATATTTTTATCTGTCAAAGACTACTTGGCTAATTTAGGCCACTGTTGAAATTCACCCCTTATTTGCCTTGATGTTTGAATTTACAATAATATAAAAAGAGAGAATGCAAAAATTGTGGGAAGCGTGATAAAACGGAGGAGGGAGCAGGTGCGAGCATTACTTGTTGTGTAAATGGTAATTGTGATAGATTTTTTGATAATTTTTACAATCTCAAAGCTCTTATTATTGTAACATGTATAGACAAAAAATGATAACTAATAGCCTCACTCTTTACGAGATACGTATATTCTGCTTATACTTAAAAAAAACTCGTCTAATATAAGAAAAGGCATTCCACTTTTTTTGAGCGACTTGAATAAATTTTAAAAGAAAAATATATTTAAATGCCACAAAGAGAACTTCTTTATAAAACTCTTACTAAGAAAAGAAAACATTGAAATCGGTAATTATTTATTTGAAAAGGCGGCCTTATAAACCGCGTCGAGTGACTTCTCCGTTGGGTAATTTTCAGAGAGATTCTTGCAACGATAACCTTTGATATTTCAGATATAATTGTATAATATAATATATTGAAATCTAAATATCAAGCTAGTCTTTTGAAGTCACTTGTCGATTCATCCATTTTTGATAATTTATGAACAGTAGTTTAAAGCAGATTCGGCTATTATCCTCAATACATATATTTATATACAAGAACCAGTTTTTGTCAATAAATTATTTATATACGTACATATTTTTTTTATTTTTTTTTTTTAAATAATTAAAAAAGCAAATCAAATTAAAATTTTTGAATTTGAAGTATTCAAATTGTGTAGGATTCAGTCTAGTGGGTTGGAAATATACGTTAATTAAGTGAAAGTAAGCTTTAAAAAGAGACTACGTCGTATACAATACAGAAAGAAGTAAAAAGTTCGAATTAGTTCCACTGTCTTTGCTAAGATTTTTTTTATATACATATATTTTTTCTTTTGCAGTAGTTACAATAGTAATGAAATTGAGACGCAAGAAACTTGATCAATTGCTAAATCGTTTACGTGTGTTTTATACCATTTACAATGCGAGCTTTAATGGAAAAAAAGGAAATAAACGTTTTATTCCAAGATTTTTCATGCTCTTTAAACAAAATTCTTATCATATCATACATATATGAATATATAAATATATATATATATATATATGTATTCAAGAAGAAAAAAAGAAAAGCGTTCCTCGTTTTAAAGAGTGCGTCTCACTGCTAAAGAAAGAAAAAATACAATTCCTAGTATATTTTATACAACGTATATTTATATTAGTTTCAAGTAATACGATGAAAGGAAAATAAGCACCTATACAAGTATACAATCATATTATCGGTAGGCTTAAGGCAAAAATAAGCTGAATTTTAGCCTACAATTAATCATAGTCTTCCTAGAAAAAAAGAACTTAAAAGTTATGGGATTTCCTAGGTATGGTTAAGGTTATACAAAAGCTCGATAAAAAATACATCAAGGAAGAGAGCCTCTTTTGTTAGTATTTTATCACAAAATTATACTTAATTATATTGTTTGCGATTCTAAGAGCTTTCAACACCCCCCCCCCCC
>UELV01000505.1:25195-36777 GCA_900490015.1 Megastigmus stigmatizans
TACGCCCACCTCCCAGGAGTATATTGGACAAAACAATTGTCAAAAGCATGCGCGAATTCGTTCAACGAAATCTCCTACATAGCGATTTGCGCCTTGAAGAAAATCTACAACATATAATGTATATATAAATATATTATATATTCAATGAGCGTTATATATTGAAAAACAGAGCAAAAGAATGCGAAACAAACAATAAGAAAGACTCGTTTATTTACAAATATACAACTGGATGCGTAGAAATGTCCAAGACATTTCCATGTTTTTTTTTCATTCGGCTTTCGAGCAGATATTCATGCGAAAAGTAAGCTTTTTTTTGTTTATATTTTAGATGCAAGCATTAGCAGCTTGTATTCTGTAAGAAGGAAGCACTGTGTGTTCTATTAGCTTGTAAAAACTTGCAAACGCTGCTTTCAGCGTACTTAGTTGAATTTCATCGATTCGCTCTGTCGTACTAATTATAGTTTTTTTCTTTTTTTTTTCTTTTGCCTTTGGCAAAGTACAGGCCTCTTACTTTTAATGATTATAACGGCGGTTGATCCTTTTAAGTTTTTTTTTATTTATTAATTATTCCTAAGGTGTTGTTTGTTCTTTATTCTTGCCTTTTTTTTTTAATTTTGTTTTAGCGTTCAAAAGAATTAATAGCGATCGCATATCATTCTTTTTGGCGAATTAGTGTTATAATACTCAAGAATCCATTAATTGCGTGTAAATATATTGAATATCGTATAGAAATTGAAAAAAAAAATTTAGCAATGGAATAAGTGATTTTTGATGTTGTTCTGTCTTGATAAAAAAGGGTAACACGATCGCATTTTATTCATTAAAAATTGTATTTATGACGATGCATTTAGTATGTACATGAGTTATACTGCAAAAATTCTCCTTATACAAATGTTAATGTTCGCATAAGTTTTTTAGTCTTATTTATAAACGAAATACTTGTTTTTATTCATCTTTTTTCCTTCGTCCATTTAGCAATTTTATACACAATCATATATTTACATATATATGTATACATTGTAATTATAAACCAACCATTAAGTTAAATCTTTTGTGCCAAAAAACATATTAATAGAGAAAAAAGATACCTGTACGGAGTTGTAACGTTATATACCTTTACTAATTTTATTGCGCTTCAAACTATTTTTTTCTTCTTTCCTTTATTTTTTAGTTTTAATTTTTTCCATTTGCGTTTAATTGTTGTTTTAACGGTGTGATGTTTCTAGGTTTACATTAAAGTAGTAAAAAAAAGAATGATTACGATTTAATCCTCGATTAGTCAGTTAAAGTACAAACATTTAACGTATTCTATTGCTAGGTTGTAAGTAAACGGAGGTTATTTAAATATATATATACACATACGAAAAACAAAGATAAAGTGCGTGAAAAAGGATTGAAAAAAAAAATATCGACGTTACTTTATTCCATTCCTTTGAGAGCACTCGTTTTATTTATTTGCACTCTATGATAAGGCTTGATTTTTTGCATAATACTTAAAAGAATACATGCGTTTCGTTTCCAAATGAATAAATAAAATCTGTGGAATTCATCTGAGCAATCGAAAACTGTACTCTTTGAGCAAAGAAATAACAAAGTTTACTTGGTTAGTTCCTTTAGACTTACTTTTTTTACATATCACGCTCTGAGCGTCGATGTGCATGTCTTTATTTGGATTGCGTAGGGTAGATTCAGCGCTCGGAACAAAACGCCATTGAGCTTTTGCTACTAGAGACGACTTTTATATAAACAAATGAGCAATCCCTTTGAATTTTAAATTTTTATTATAAAATCGATGCAGCGTTTAGGAGTCGTGAGTGGTGACGTAAGAGGCGGTGCATCTATCCTACCGGAAAAGTTCTCGCATTCCATAAGAAAATGCTTTAGTACCTACATTATAGAAAGCAGAAATCGTAAATGAGCAAGGTCAAGGAGATAAAACAATAAAAATCGGAAAAATATATATACGAACAAAGTACACATGTTCCGGTCAACTGATCTCTGCGCTTTTTTGTCGCAAAGTATTACGATGTTACGAAAGTAAACGATTTTCGATGTGTTTAGCTCTTAGGGTGATTTTTACTTTACTGTGCGTTAAATTAATGATTTCATTAAAAAGACAATTGAGTTTACGTTTATTTCGCCTTTTTTTTATTTGAATTGTATACTTGAAAGTTATTACTATCAATATTTTTCATTTTATTTTCTTATTTATTTTGTTTTCCCACAAGTTGTCATCATTATCAGCGTACTATCACCTTCACCGATATAATTTAATATTTTTTCCGAAGAAGAAAAAAGAAAGCTGTAAGGCAAAAGTGTACGTGTTACCGTGTGCGCATAGGTTGCAATGCAATAATAATATACATATATTGTGATGCTCACAAAGCACATTGATACAGTGTACGAAAAATCGTTTAAGATTTAAGAATGTCATGTGATTTTGGAAACTGTTATATTTTTTATTTCCCAACAATTGTTTAATATGTAATGTTATTCTTTGTTCTTTTTCAATAAAGAAATCAAATTAAGCTTATTGCTTTCAAATTGTTCAGTCTATTCTTCTCCAAAGAAAAACCATTTATTGTATACAGTTATAGATTTTATTTTATTTCTTAAACATGTTAATAAAAATTAAAAATGCATTGAGTTAAAAAATCACTTATAATTTAATTCACAGGTATTATTTGACACATTAAGCATTAATAATTTCGCACTAGTCAGAGTCAGAATCTTGCCTATGAATTTGTTGCTGAGGCAAATGCTCTTTATATTCTAAAACATGTTCAATTGCTTTTGGTTTACCATCTTCTCCTATTCGGCATGGTTGTATGAGACCTTCCCTAAAATTTATTTAAAAGACCATGCTTTAACGTTTAAGCTTTAATATTAACGTTGATGCTTCAATTTAGTTATTTTAAGGGGGTGTGCTATATCAGTAAATTCCTACCTTACTGAGTCCGTAATTTTTTATTGAACAAAATATATATAGGTAGCGATTAATTTTTGGAAAAAACTGTCAGCACCTCGGGAATGATGTAAACATTATGTGATTAATGTTTCATAAAATTCCATGCAGAATTCACGGAGATTCTTGCCGAAATTTTCGGCGACAATCTCTGTCAATTATGGATGGAATTTTATGAAACTAGAATCACATAATATTTACAACATTACCCATCTTGATTTACATTACCATGTATAGCTATATATATATATGTATATGTATGTGTATATATGTATATATATATTGTAAGAAAAAAAAGTTATCTACTTTATATATATATATAATATGCGTGGATATAAGTAGATAACTTTTTTTTCTTACAATTAATATTTATCTTTATATATTTCGGTAAATGCCAAAATCGGTAAGGTAGGAATCTTTTCGACCACTAGATTCTTTTATTTACCTTTGCAATTGATCGACAAGACCAACTAATTTCATAGCTTCATATTCCTTTTGTTCTTCAGTCATACCTTCAAGAGGATTAGGTTTCGGACCTTCATAACAACCTATGACTGGATTTATTCTAAAAACAAAATTGAATGTCAATCCAAAAAATAATTTCCAACTTTTTTACAATTACAATATTTTTTCTCTTTACTTTTCTTTATATTTTTCATATTCCTCAGTTTCACTATCCTCTGATTCAGATGAGTAATCAACTTTACCATGGTCTGGTCCTAACAATCCCTTGTTGGCAAACATTCCTGCTGCATTTCCGTATCCTGTGTACTTGATCATTCGACCAACTAGAAAAGTAAATATAAAATTATATAATTAATTATTATATTATTAATTTTGGATAAATTTGGACTGAACTTGTTTTTTACATACCATTTTCTTTGCAAAGTACAAAAAGAAATTCTGCATCAAGGTCCCGTACTTCTGTTGTTGGAGTGGTGAGTAATTTGCAAAGCTTATTTCTTAATGTTGACCCTTCCTCAGGTCTCTTCATAACGTCTTTTAATGGTGGAAGAACCTATAAATAATATTTATTTATTATGATAAAATAATAAAAAATATAAATTTAGTTTAAGTCAAAGGTTTACCTGCATCCGTACATACTTGCGAATTGCTCTCTCAGCTTTGCACATTCTAATAAAGCAAGTAAGTATTGGTGTCAGATTTTCAATTATATTAGTTTTACAATCCAATTTAGTATTTAAAAATTTGACTAATATAACAATAGCTGTCATATCCATTTCTTGAAATGCAATAATATCCTTTTCATCATTTGATTTACTTTCAATCAATTTCACATAACAATTAGTAGGAATTACAGTTAATAGATTAACAACATTGCTAAAAATATAAATTAAAGTTTAGTAGTTCCAAAACTTGTTTAGTATTATCATGTATTTGGTTCACATATAATTATTAGTTTATACATTAGTTAATTTAATTACCTTAGTAAATTTTCTTTATGCTTTTCATTATCCGTCAAAAGTAATTCTCGTAGAATGAGTACCATTTTTTTATAAGCTTCCAACACGTCTACACTTGGATTTTTTGGTTCAATAAATAAATTAAATAAGGTTTTCAAAATTTCACATGCTAGAGTCGCATTGTCATCCTTAAAAACGTGAAAATTTATGAAGCTTATGAAATCTTTTGTAGCGAATTAATAAAAAATTTAGCTTAAAATTACCTTTAATTCTTTTTTTTCCAAGGAAGAATTCTTTAAAATATTTTCTAACATTTCTATTAAGTAAATATCTCCATACAATTGACCACTGGTAATATTTCTTGTGGAGACATTCAAAGCAGTAATCAGAAATATTATTCTCACATCAAAAAGTTTAGTGTCATGTTGTTCATTTTCACCATATTTACTTATACGATCTATCACACTTTCTAAACATGATGTGTTCATTATAATTTTTTGTATATTAACACTATTAAATAAAATATTACATAGTAATTTCTGAGCTTCATTAGTAACTATAACAAAACATAAAGTTAATAATATATATGTATACTTCTATAAAAAATATAAAATATGTAAATTAATTCTTAACATACCTGAGATAATGTCATATTTTTCTTGTTTAATACTAAGACCAGCATATTCTAATATCACATTAAGCTTTTCTTTTGTTAGGATACCATCTAAATCTGTCTTATCCCGACTGAATAAAAATATTTAATATTATAGAAGTAATTAAAATCAATGAATATGGTAAAATATTTCGTGTACCTTAGAATTCGAAGCGTAGCTAAGCATTTCTCATGGACAGATTGTTCTTCTTTATTTTCTAAATGTGAAAAAACAGCATCCCAGATTTGGCTCCTAAAATTTTCTTTATCGAGAAACTCAAATTTTGTTACGCTAGCATACTGTAATAATAACATTAATTATTTATAAGTTAAAATGAAGTATACTTATATGTATATTAAAAAACTTACATTATTTACAAATGTTTCTAAAGCTTGGGAAAAGTCTTGGTTGTTTTCTGATTTTAATTTTAGAAATAAATCTTCCATTTTCTTGATTTATCTCAAAGATTTTAATCACAAAGTAGCATATAATAAGTATTTATAAAAGCATACTGTCAGATAATTTAATTAATTTTATAATTTAATAGTTTAACATACATACGTGAACACGCGTGCGCGTGTCATGTGTGGACATATAGGTATATGTATATTTAAATTGTTACTTTACAGCTGATGGGCGTCTTATCATTTCCCTTATACTCCTGTCGGGGTTCCAATCGTCCATTCTTTTTACAAAAGTAAACAAAAAATATGAGATCATTTGTGAGCACCTAAGATACACTTTTGTACTACATTCACTCAAAATCAATAATTTCCTTTTTATATTTTCAATCTATATTTTGTAATAATTGAATGTGAAAAGTATCATTGATTTTATTTAGTACGTATTATTCTTTAATGCAAATTTCAAGTCGAAAATACAAGAAAGAGTAATAATAACATTAGTTGAGCCAAAATACATAAATTAATTTTATTGTTCTTGAAGTGGATGCAGCTATTCAGTTTCTTATTAACGGGAAAAAAAAGAAAAAATGAAATTGGAGTTGAAAATAAATAATAATGAATAATCGGGGTAGGAGGGATCAATTACCATTCCAAAGTACCAACCTAGGAGTTGCGAGCCGTAACCAATACAATTTATGCAATATAGATAAGCATTAAGCTATAATACAATCATATTTATATTTCCGTATACCTAATCTATATAAATATAAGTTAGCTTGGCTGTGTGTTGTACCAACTCCCGAAGTTCACATATATAGCATACTCTCACATAGGATAGAGCCGCACAGCCTTCACAATTTAGAGCTTCAAACAGAGCGAAAGAGATAGAGAATCCGCGAATGGCGAATCTGTCGCGGTGTTGCTGCATGCGCGACGGCGGCACAGCGAGGCGCTAGATGGTGGTGCTTTGAGCTTCAGCATTCGTTTATTCCGGTGAGTCGTGCGTGAGTTGTGAATCGTGAGTTGACGGTAAAGGTCTCAAAGAAGGAGAGAAAGAGAGATAGAGTGCAAGAGTGCAAGAGAAGGCGTGTGTGGATAGGAGGAAAGAGAAGGAGAAAACAAGAGGTCGACTCTTAGTGCCGACTCATCGAGTGCGTGCCGTGCTGCTACTTTTGTGGTAGTAGTGTGTGGCTGCTTATTAATATAAGGCGATATCAAAACGAGAAGAAAGCCGAGAGGCAATCGTTGATCCAAAATCCAGGGCTTCGCAAGGGGCCTACAGCCTACTGACCGTTCAGTGGGCAAAGGACGATCGCGGGGGAGCGTTGAAATCGAGATACTGCGCGCGAGTTGACTGTAGCCGCCGACACGATTTTTCGCACTTTTTGCACATTGGGTACATACCTAAGTCACCAGCCAACATGATCGTGACGTTAAAAAATCTCCAGCAACAGACGTTCACCGTCGAAATTGAGCCAACGAAAACGGTGAGTTAAACTAGACTCAGCTGCCGGTTCATTCGGTACTTTCAGAATACACACCAATATTTATTTCCACGTTTTTCTCCTTGCTCTCTTAGGTTAAGGATCTCAAGGATAAAATCGAAGTACAAAAAGGATTCCCTGCTCAGTATCAAAAATTAATTTACGCCGGTAAGTGAATACTAAATCTTTACGTAACCTCAAAGTTTCGCCTGTTGTATTTGCTTATTATAATCGCTCATTTAAAATCATCCAATATCGTCATACCCCTATTTATATTAAGTTTCTCCCTTTAACTAAATGCTTAACTCATTTTGCACACGTTTTTTACACTACTTTGTTAGCCTCTCCTTTTTCTTGCAAAGAAACAAGCGAGTCATTTGAGCAGTGCTATTATTAGGTTAGGAATTTCGTATTTATATTGTAAAAGTTTCTCTGGATATATTTAATTTATGATTGTGTTGTAGGAAAAATTTTGACTGATGAACAGCCCTTAACCGAGTACAACATCGATGAGAAAAAATTTATTGTTGTTATGGTCTCTAAACCTAAGACTGCTGGAGGGGCAAGTACAAGCGATGAAGCACAAGCTGAAGTAGATAATAGTAAAGATAAGGAACAAACAGCTACCACTACTTCTACAACAACAACAGCAGCAGCAACAGTAACAACAAGGTATATCTTGATTTCAATTAAGAAAACATATTTTTTATAATTATAATATTTCTACTTTCAATTGTAGTAGCACACAACCACCTAGTGCAACCTCAGCAGTTCAAACCACAGCAAGAAGGAGACCTACTAACAGTACCACAGAAACAGTACCAGTGGCAGCTGCGGGAAATACTAATCCACCCGAAAGTGCTTTATTAATTGGTGAAGAATATAATACAATGGTTAACAACATAATGGATATGGGGTACATTGATTAATGAATTTTTAAATTCTGATCTTTATTTAAATTTATTTGGAAATTAATTTTTCTAATCATATTCTATTTATAGGTATGAACGAGAACAAGTTGAACAAGCACTGAGGGCTAGCTTTAACAATCCAGATAGAGCAGTAGAATATTTATTGACAGGGATACCTGCTCAACTTTTTGAAGATCCTCCAGATGATGCAGCGGAATCACAAGATCCTCTTCAGGAGTCAGGCCAAGATCCTTTGGCTTTTTTACGTATACAACCACAATTTCATCAAATGAGACAAGTTATTCAACAAAACCCTCAACTGCTTAATCCTGTTCTTCAGCAAATCGGGCAAACAAATCCTGCACTTCTGCAGTTAATTTCACAAAATCAGGAAGCTTTTGTGCGGATGCTCAACGAACCTGGTTAATATCGTTTCATTTTTTCATTTTTTTTTCTATTATATAATTTAAAAATTCAACTGTGTAGATTTTTTTTTTCTCTTTTTTACTTTTTTTTTACTTTTTAAACCTTGGGACGCGAAATCGGCTTTTGCGCCCTATTGGGCGGACACGAAGTGCGCTATTCACGCCCTAGGGCGTAAAAAATATTACGTGCCTAGAGCGCGAAGTAGATGATTTTCGCTCCGACGGTGATTGTGTCGTCTGAGCGAAGCCAGTAATATACTATTTGCTAATTACCAAAGAAAGTTATAATTTTATTATATTTTTATGAGATTATAATTATTGGAATAAATACCCTAAAACATGCCGTTTTTTAGTAAATAAAACAATTACTTATATTTATATTATTAAAAATAATCTTTAAAATTGAATTTCTCTTATTTCAACAGGAGCTAGCGGTGGTGGTGGTAATATTCCAGTCTCTGCTGCATCAGCAGTGGCACAAGGAGGACTTAGTGGTGGCACAGGTACAGGGGCTGGCGCAGGTGCCGGTGCTGGTGCTGGTGCTGGTGCCGGTGCTGGTGCTGGTGCTGGTGCAGGCGTAGGTGCTGGTTCTATTCAAATTACGCCACAGGATAAAGAAGCTATTGAACGACTAAAGTCACTTGGATTTCCCGAAGATCTTGTAGTTCAGGCATATTTTGCATGTGAAAAGAATGAAAATCTGGCCGCTAATTTTCTGCTTTCACAAAATCTTGATGATTGAGTTAATTTAACGCAAATCGAAGAGATATTTAGGATACCTTTACAGGACGAAGCAATTTCATTGTTATTGCCGGCCCGAGTGTTACACTCCTTTGCTATGTTATACATCAATTGGCAAGTAACAATCTCATTACCAAAAGAGAGAAACCAATAATAAACCTTTTATTTAAAATGCAGATCTTCACTTGAAGGAGGAATCGTTTTATCAGTGTTATAGAAACCAATTTTGTATTTGCCTCATTGAGGATTTGCTTTGCTTTCTACTTGATGAACTATCTGTTATATAGACAAGCGATATTAATAACAAAAATGTTCAGTAAGAAAACTCGAAATTTGGTAAACACAATGGGAATGCAAGATCATATAGGTACATTTTATGAATGATGTTGAGTATGTGTCAGCTTTCGTGTATTACAGCACACTTGTTCTTGTGTTCAAATGATGTGTGACTATAAAATAATTGTATATATGTACATAATTATGTCTTGCGTTCTCATAGACTTTGTTTACATCTCTTAAACATTATGGTAAAATGTATGCTAAAGCAAGTGCATAACAATTGCAGAATGCACTTATGTACTTAGGTAAGGCTATGCAATCGCATATGTAGTAGTTATTTTTTTTTTATTTTTTTTTCTATACCATCGAACATCCAAACAATGTTCAATGATAAGACGTATTTCCTTTTTCTGCTCTTTTCATATTTCTTTATAAAATTAAATAACGAATTAAATTATAAACAGTTTTATGAAATAAGTATGGGATTTGGTTTCTTTTTATTTCATTGAAAAAATTATTTCTTCATTTTCATTATATTGTTAAACAATATAATATTAATAGAAGAAACAGTTAACGTTTTCATATTGAGACTGATCTGACCTCAAACAAGCTAATTGAAGGGTTGTGCGAACTACAATAGTTTTTTGCCAATGTTTGAAGAACGTCCAGCCTTATATATGCGATTCCTACATATTGTGCCGTGGCTATAATATTGTACTTTTGTACTTATGGCCAATTCAAGGTTAAGCTTTACCATCCTGATGCAACATTCATTAACAAACAGTGTATGCTTAAAAACAATAATTGAATTAAGACTTTTTAAAAATCATATTGCGTGAAAAATAAAAAGAAATTTAAACAACAGATGCCATCAGATAGGATAATGTTCAAACGTGTTTTTCAGATAGTTATCTGGAAATGCCTTTGAGAAATGAATAATGTTGATTATACTAACCAATTGTAAATGTAAGATTAACTCAAAAGTGTATAAGAATAATTACAACTATGGAAGGATAGATTCGGAAGCAACAATATTTTTAAATTCTATACAGTAATAATTACTGTTTATAAAACAATTAATTTAACGTACAATTTTTTTTTAATTTTTTACTTCCTCGTTATAAAGGGTGATGATAATTAATTCATTAAACTTTCAATTATATAAAAATGAAACAAATAAAATATATTTTAAGTAATGTTTACTTCCAAACCTATCCATTTAAAAAATGAATTACATTACTTTGTAAATGATTGGTTTGAGGAACATTATTTCAATGTTATTTTTTATTATTTTTTTTCTTATTTATTTATCTAATACAATATTTTGTTTTGACGCACATAATTGAAATTTGTAATTATTATGCTTATATGCTAACAGTGTCAGATAACGTTAAGTTTATAATTTCCTTTTCATTTATGCATCATAAATGTTTTCTATGCTAGTCGATGCAAATTGTTAAATATCTTAAACTTAAAAAGAATGGAAATGGCATCGACAATCATATACTTTTTTTAACCAATAGACAGTGTTACAGTTTAATAAACCATTGGTACATTATATGCTTGTATAAGATAAAAAAATTTTTGAATTTAATTGAGTCGTCTTGATTTCATTTATAAGAAAAATAAGTTCTATCTCTTGGTAGCACACAACTTTGAAGTATATAATTTTTTATTCATTTTGAGAGAAATTCTATTTATTATCTTTTTTGTTAGAGAGATCAAATAAAGTTAACATATTACACATCATAAATTTTGATTTATTCAAAAGGTAAGTCAAATAACATTATCTTAATATTACGTTAAGGGGATGTGCGACCCTCGGAAAGATTCCTACCTTACCGGTAGTGTCCGTAATTTCGTATTGAACAAAATATATAAAGATAGCTATTAATTTTCGGAAAAAACGCTCTGTTACGACCTCAGAAATGATGTAAACATTATGTCATTGCAGTTTCATAAAATTCCACGCAGGATTCTCGGAGATATTTTTCCTCGAAAATTTCGAAAAAAAAAATCTCCGAGAATCCTGCATGGAATTTTATGAAACTGCAATGACATAATGCTTACATCATTTCTGAGGTCGTAACAGAGCGTTTTTTTCGATATTCAACCAAAAAAATAAAGTTATCTACCTGCATCATCCACGCATATATATAGATATACATGGTAATGCAAATCAAGATGGCGTCTCCCATACACGTAGGTAAGAGTAGAAAACTTTTCTTTTTTTCGTTGAATTTCGAAAAAAACGCTCTGTTACGATCTCAGAAATGATGTAAGCATTATGTCATTG
>UELV01000506.1:0-26748 GCA_900490015.1 Megastigmus stigmatizans
TATATTTTATATATATATATATATATTTAATTATACCGAAAATAAATGCAAATAAATTTTTTTTTCAAAATGACTAAACTTGAAAGCAGATTTGGGAACATAAGTGTACCCAAGATCAGCGGTATATATAGGTATCACATATATATTGATCTTCGGTCTTTCATATGTGATGTAAACAATTATAAAATACCCTCGAAAATACCTATAGCTTGAATAGAAAAGACATAAAATTGGTCAATTCTGAATTATAATATATTATATACCTTATAGGTAAGATAAATAAAAGTGTTATCATAGACTACAACAAACCCGAATTATTTAAAAAAAATTTGTCTTGAAATAATCTGTGTATATTGTAACATGATGTAAACAACATCTTCATTATTAAATTCTTTCATAGCTGTTATGTTTTTTATCCGTAAGTTCTGTGTTGGAAATGTGGAATTAATATATCTATATATTGTATATATATTATACCTATATATTTCACGTGTTAAATGTGGCTTATGTGGCAGGTGGCACTCAAAAGGGCGCCACCTGCAGTCTTCATGCACCCAGCGTATAGGTGTCGTTATTGATATAATTATGAATTAGACAATTGCCTGGGATTAATAATCAATATATATATATATATATATAGATATAAGAATATAGCCTTTATAGACGTTTTTTTTAAGTATAACTCATTGAAATAATTTTCTTCAAAATTCAAATTTACAATGTCTAAATCACTAGGTGTTTGCGACGCTCGTTGTCAACAACTTCACAGAGAATGTGAAAGAAAATCGGAAAAGTTAAAAACTTTATGGTTTCTGAAAAATAAAAAACGACTTTACGACAATTTAGCTATACAAAATTACTCTCAGAAAATCAAGGGTTCGCAGAAGAAAAAAGTTATCGAAAAAAAAACTCCGGGTGAAATTGTATATAAGTTTAAACAGCTTTGAATGGATTCAAGACAATAAATGGTAATTTGCTAACAAGAAAATAATTTGTAATTTAGGTTAAACAGAAACCTTTACCATCATGGAGACCAGCGGGAGAAGAGACGGATTTGGATTTGATGAGACCTATCAAACGCGAAATATTAAATATTCTTTATGTTCCCAAAGATGCAAGTTTTATGTCTAGAAAGAATTATCTAGACGAAAGGTAATTTTAATCCCTTTTAAATAAATGAATAGTCTTGCATTTACTTCGACAATAATTTTTTTGTTTTTGATGTTTAAAATTATAACATTTTTTTTTTAATTTGGAATTTTATAAATAAAATCACGAGTATAATAAAAAAACAATTTTAATGAGCGTTGCATTATTGTAGATATAAGGAAAAACCAGAAGATAGATATTATTATCCGTACTGTTCGAGTTGGGATTTCGGCTGGCGATTAAAAGACTATCCACCCGCGTTCGTTTCCGTATATGGAGTTCGATCCGTCATACAATCGTCATTTTATCGACGCAACGCTTCAAGTCTCCAACGAGATCCCGATTGGTACCGTATATGTCAAACGGGCGATCCTAAAAATTTTAATGAGATCCTAACTTATTGATACATAATTTCAATTTATTGCTAAAAGTGAGTGATTTTGTGTGAAAATGGAAGTAAAAAAACAAAACAGATTTTGAATTTTATGATAAATTTTGTTTCAATTTTGTATTAATAAAATACAGACATTACTGAGATTTTTATTTTCTATAGAGCGTTTAACATGTATACAAACATATCTATACATATTTTAATTGCAATGTCTGTATGAGATAAATAAGTAACAAGTAAACGTGTAGGCCATAAGTAATTAAATATAGTTTTGCAATAAATAGTCAAAATTTTACTATTGTTACATGAATCTCGAGAAAGGTTCAAATATATAGATATTTTCAACATTTATATACACATGTGCGCTTATAATACTTTTCAGCGCGGGTGGAAAAATACCGGACTCGCTTCGCTCGAGCGAAAAACGTCCCATGCGCTAAAAACCAACTTACACACCAGTGTCGAACAATATTTTATACCATGAGAACCTAAAAATCATGTCAAAATTGCAATTTTTAGTTTAGAGTGGTATAAAATAAATTATAACTATAGTGATTATATAAATTTTAATAATTATATAATTGTAAAAATAACTCGTTTAAAAAAAATAGAATATATACAATTTAAGTAAGAAGAAATCGATGTTATACGAATTGATTTTTAAAAACGTAGACCGGGTCAAAGCAGTTGTACCTATACCATATAGGTATTATCATCCTGTTATACATCAATATGGCGTCTGCCGGCATGTTCCAGAATTATTTAAAATCCCGCCATTACACATCACGCGTGGCATGCCGGTTTTCCTTTTTTTGCTTTCATAAAGTTGTGAAATTGCACTACTATAGTGTACACTGTATAGGCACTCCTCTGACTCTGCGCTACATTGGACTGCAGGTTACTTACTGTTAAAAGACAGTCATTTAGTCATTTCTTTTTACAAATAATCGGAATAATACGAATATGACATAAGTATATTTAATTTATTTAAATACTTAAACCTAATATTTACGTTTAATCAAATTCTCGACTTGCAATTATTAAATCTACTTCGAATTTATATTTTATAATTTGTTAATAACGGTTTTGGTATGTACTATTTCTTTCGTATATATTTCATAATTAATTTTTGAAGTACAATTAAAACAGAAGTTTTTATTTAATAAGGCTTAATGAAACTTAACCCAATAGGTGCTTTATTCATCGCTCAGCAATCACATTAAATATTTACACAAAATGCTTACATAAATACTGGAGAAAGTATTGTTAAAAAATTTTTTACTATGCAACACAATTTATATTTGGTTTAGTCGATATTTTTCGTTACATGTACTTAAACAACTTTCAACCGTTTAATGTTGCGTTGTAATCATTCGAAAATATGATGCTGCAACATGTTACAGCAATTCTGGTTCCTGAACGGTCACAGAACATTTCCACGTGCACTGTGCAGAGTATCTTAATCTCGTGCGCGCGCTATTCCCGTCCACTATGTAAATACACTATAGGTATATATAATAACTATGCCTATAGAGTATATGTAGACTGTATATTTTCTCGCGCTGCGGCCTGCGCAGTGCGCAGTGCGCGCACACACAATACTCACACGTTTTCACCTGGTGAATATATATACCTATAGTACAGTACAGGAATACAGGATACTTTCTTCGAAGCTTCGGCAATCGCGGCATCCGAGTATCCGACAGGCCACGATTCGCAGTCGCGTATACATAGTTCATTCCGCAATCCGCGAGCGCCACATATATACGTATATAAGTATAAGTATATATTCACTATTCACAAACACACGCATACATTGACGGTATAGGCAACGGCTGCGAATTGGCCTCTACGGAGGGAAAAAGAGCGGAGAGTCTCGATCGAGAAAGGAGTCCAAAAAGAAGAGAGTTGAGCTGAGCTCAAAAGTCAAGCTTCACGCACACGTTAGTGTTGGGAACCCAAAAGGCGGGTAAAAGCTGCGAGATTATGCGTTGGAAAAGCCGCAGCAGCTCCGGGCCTTGATAACGAATATATCGAGGAGCGGATAAGAGAGAAAAAATACGGGACAAGACGTAGGTACACATCAGTTGAAAGCGGTTGTGCGAGAGAGCGCGTGAAAGGAAGAAAGGAAGAAGCGACCGGCGCCTTGGTCGCGTCCCGAGAGGTTAACGTGCTCGTGTGCACCAGGAGATAAGTGCGTTGTAGAAAAGGAAACGTGGGAAAACTGTCGCGAGCGACGCCGAGAAGATGCTGCGGACGAAGAAAGACGTCGATCGCCACGTGCAGGACATCTTTCGTAAACTATCGGATGAGAATGAGGTAAGATTTGTGACTTTGCCCTTGGGACGCGCCAAAACGGATTTATGAGCGCGCGAAATCTTACACCGCGTGCCCAGGCTCGATATCTCGTTTGTTTTCTCATTAATTTTCATTGAATAAACTGTGGTGTAATTTTACTTAGTTATAGATCCTTATTGAGACATTTAATAAGAGGTTTTCATCTTAACCCATAGATGTTGAGCAATGTTGTGTTATTGCAAGGGTCAGTGTACAGTGTGTACACTCAAATGCTGTCCTTACACATTCAAGTGTCAACACTTGTAATACCGATATTTAATTTAATTTTTATATTCATAAGATTGATTTTTTCTTTTGGGTAATTGAATTATTGTATTATAAAATATTCGAATTATCTAATAGTAGAAAAGGAATTAGTTTAAACTAATTGTTAAAATGTTTTACTTCTTCAATAAAGATCTATGACATAGATTATTTATTTGCTTATTATTAATACATTTATTGTAATGGTGTCGCATTTGTTATTTATTAATTTGAAATGTCATTTGATTTTGCAGAAGTCTTTACGATGTTATAAAATAGGAGAGTTATATTACAATGTCGGTGATTATGAATCAGCCAAACGTTATCTTTCACGATATATTGAAGTTCGCAAAGAAGCAAAAGCACATAAACTTATGGGTCAAATTCTTGAGGCTCTGGGACAAAATGATGCTGCACTTGTTCAGTATAAATTTGCTTTTGAATTAGATAGTAGACAAGAAGTTCTTGTTTTAAAAGGTATTATTTATTATATTATATTACTTTTTACACTCTTTTGAAACAAATTTTTAGAAAAAGAACAATGTATTCAAGTATATCAATACTCATTTTCTATTTTCAACAGTGTGTGAATTAATGGCTGATCCTGATGTAGGAATAGATATTAATATGGCAAAATATTGGGTAGAAAAAGCAAACAAATATTTTCCTCTTCACAAAGTTGTTTTTCAGTTAAGAGAAAAAATTTTGTCGATAGAAAGACCTACCAACAATGAACAAGATCTTGAGAACCTTATTACAGGTAATAGAATCAGCATTTTTCTGTTCTTTTAATTTTTAATATTTAAGACTGAATTATGATGATTTAAATGAATTTTAATCTTTCTTTACAGCTGAATTAACAACTCGACCAGCAGATGTCCAGCTTCGTGTAAAACTTTTAAAACATTACATGGATAAGAGCAAATTCGATGAAGCTTACAAGCATGCTATTGATATTGAGGCAACAAACATACATAGAGATAGTTTGCTTTGGTATCAAGTTCTATGTGAATTATTTTTGAAGTGCAAAAACAATAAGCAGTTAAACTGGTTTTTTTGGATTATGTACATGTCTTCATTGGAACGTTATGCAGCTTTGTCTCTTAAAGGGCAGGGCAACATTGTCAAAAAGACATCTGAAGCAATACAAGCAGTGTATAAGTAAGTATCATTATTTTAATTAATAATTAAAACCAACTATGTATAGCTAATTCAGAAATTTTTATTCTATTTCTTTGATTCAGAAAAATTTACAAAGTAATTTTTGTAAAATTTAAAGCATTTTTTACCAAATATTTCTTGTTGCAGCTTTGATCAACATTTGTTTGAAGCTAAAGCTCAAAACTTTTCAAACTACCCTTCATTGACAGAAAGTATATTTTTGCACATGTGGGGTCAGTTACATTTCCACATGGCATGTTTACTACTACAAAATACTAAACGTGAGCAGAGCAGCTGGAGTGAAGCTGGCAGACTAAGTGCCCCCCTGCTACTAACTGCAGTGCACATCAAACCCATTGATCTCACAGCCTCTTGGGCTACCTATCTTGATAGTCAAATGAAGAATCAATTACAATTATGGTATCGTGAAGGATCTTATCGGTGCAGCCAAGCTGGTAAGTTGAACCTATCCCTTTATCTATCTATTTATTTATTTTATTATAAAATTAATGGACATTATATGTTCTATACAAACATAAAAAAAAGTAATGTAACCATACAGGGCACCATATAAAATTAAAATAGAAATATAATCAATATTGTGTTAATTCTTTAGGCAATTTATTTTTGAATAATTGGAATGACTGCACTATTCTTATAACTGCAGGACGAAGATTCCAGCTTCTTTTTAACTGTCCGAGTATAGAAAAGAATGAATAATTTAGACTATATATAATATATAATTAACAATGTGAAATAAATAAATAAAATCTCCTTGGTTAAATCAGTAATGTTTCTAGGTTTTTATTTGAGCAATTGGCAATTTATTTAATTAATTAAGCAATTTTTAGCATTTACTTATCCAAATTTACTACTTACCTTCAGTCACTTATAGAGGTCAATAACTTCTAATTTCTCAAATATTTTATTTTCTGCATCTACGTATTCGCTAAAAATGTTATTACATTTGAAATACTAAGTAAAATTTTTATGGGTTATTCATAACATTCTACCTAAAATCAGAGAATTTATACTAGTATTACTCATTTTTCAAGAATTTGTTTTTAATTTACTGCTTTTTCTGTTTTTTTATTCAGAAGGCGATTGACTTTTAATCGTTGACCCATTACTTATTTAAATTTTAATCATTCCAAAAATTGGGAAAAAAAAAATGTATCATTCAATTATTTTGCATTTGTTTAGTAATTTTGACATGTTAACCTTCAAGGGCATATTGTACTTATAACTACATAAACATAGAGTTTAGTAAATAACAAAAAGGTATTTTGAAGTTATGTATGACTTTTCTAGTTAAATAAAATTAACATTGATCTCAACATTGATTGTATAATGTTAGTTTAGCATGCTTTTATACTCAGCACATCTTATAGTTTACATAAGATCAATGCTATTGTAATTTTTTTATATTTATATTTATCGTATTTAAATTTCATTGCCACTGTTAAAACTATTTCTATTCCCATAATATTTTTCTAAAAAAATTTTTCAAATATTTGGATAAATTTAGTTTCTAGATTCTCATTTTTCTATATGGATTCTTGTACTGATTACTGTGCAAAATCCATATGTTGTCCTCAGAAATACTTACTTTTCATTCACTCCTAATCAATTTTGTAAATATTTTTCAGGTCACGTTCTACATGATTATTGTAAAGGCAATCAGAAAAAATTAATAAGTAATATCGAAAAGTTTTGCACTGGTTCGTGGAGGGAACGAGTTTATCAGGTACATGATTAAAACACTCAACTGGCTTATTTGCATAATATAAGATATTTTTTCTACTTGAAAATTTTTGATTTTTATGCTTTAATTCAGAATAAATATTTTGTGTAGCATTTAATATAAATTATTTGTCATGCAAAGATCAAAATTTAAGATGCTTCTTTATTTCAGAGGATTTTCGTAGGTAAAATATATCAGAAAGTGCGCAGCTCATATTTCACTAACAATAATGCATTGAATCCTCCTCTTCGACTTGTCTCCCACAATGAATTGAAAAGGTATGATGAAGTAGCTGAAGAAGTGTGGCCATATTCTCTCCATCATCAAATTTGGCCTGCAATCAAAAGCCGGAATAGTGGTAGCCTTTACTCAAGCAAAAATGAAGGACCTCAACCAAATCTATCCTCCCATTTATTTCCTGAACTACAGTTCTCTGTTTATAATCTAAATCAAGCCTCACCCGTAACTCTTAGTCGTCTTGATGTTGATGCCTTTTTGAATGCTGCAGGTACATAACTAGCCAGAAAAACTTATAATAAAATTTTTCTTAATTTGAAGAGCTAGTGAGATATAATTTCTTGACTTTTTGTTATAGTATTATGTGCTGCTGCTACAGTTGAAGAACAACAGCGAAATAACCTTTTAAATCCTGATAGACTTCCTACTCTTCCAGCAGATTTGACAAATACACTTTGTACTGAAGATCAAGAAAAGTGGTATGTAGTAATAAAGAAACTGAATATATACAATTCATTTTTATTTATAGATGAGTTTTCTCAGTTATGAAATTAATATTGGTAAATTTTAGGTGGATAGCTGCTTATAAAATGTATCGTAATGAAGGTATTGATGACATAGGCGATACTAGACAAATCTTACAAAGAGGATTAGAAGCAGTACGTTGTATCGGCAATCACGGCTTACACCCTGCTATTTTAGTTCATTTAGCTCGAATATTTCATTACAGAGTGAGTAAATACAATTTTATGAATAAAATTTAATTGAATGAAATACTCCATTTTTATATTGAATACCTAACTCCTTTTTATACAGGCAAAACAATTAAAAGAAAAAAATTATGAAAGTAGCGATATTCCTGCTTTGGAAAGCCGTTCTGAATTATATTGGTCAGCAGCTGTTCCTTTACTTGAAAGACTACAAAATAATCAAGCGATTCGTACATCGCACATGAAATTGTTTGAATACATTGGGTATAATTTAAGTTGTTGAAATATTCATAAAATTCTTTATTTCCAATATATAAAAATATATTTATGAATTTTCAGAAAAGACATGAATAATATGGAATTAACACATGCGATAGAAGAGGGTAAATTATTATTAGCTCAGAAACTTGTCAGAGACAAGCTGTATGAGCAAGCAATTGAGGCTCTTCAGGCATTAAAATGTCCAGAAGCATCATTTGAACAGGGCAAAGTAATTATTTTGACTATATTTCCACATGTTCTCTTTATTTCTTTAAACAGTTTTATGTTTGTTTCATAAATTACAAACGATTACATAAATAATCTTCTTTTCAGATTTACAAAAAGCTGGCTGATGAGTCAATGAATTGCTTGCCAAAAGAAAGTGTTACTTCAGAAATGAGATCTCAGCATGTAATTATTTTATCTAAGGCTAGAAACTGTTTTTACCTTACTTTAGATCGCCTACGTAGCCCAGATGCTGATCCAAAGCATCCATTAAATTCTGAATTATGCACACACATTACATCAGTGGAAAATGAATTAAAAAGAATTGATCCAGATACTTTATACACTGATCGTAAGTTTATATAGTTTTTACATTTTTTGTCACTATCAATGCAATAATGATGTGAGGAATTAATTCTTATATTTATATCTTTGATATACTAAATCTTCACATTGCTATTTGGATAAATATTTTAAGAACTACTCAAATTTTTAGGTAATAGAAATGATTGTGATGATTTCTCTGAAGAAAGTTACTCATCTGCGCATAGCGACGAACAACCAATAGTTTCTAATACCTTGCCCGTTTTAAACCATTCTATGCAAACGCCAATAAGAAACATGCGACGAACACCTAGGCAGTCCAGTACACCTCGGCAGCATAATCAAGATATGTTAGATTTATCTTATAATCGTAATGTAAGTTTTACAAAACTATAATAACTGATACATGTAACAAAAGTTTTTACTAAAATACTATTCATTAATTAATGTTTTTAACGTTTTGGCTGTAGGAAGCACGTCCAAGTCCTGAACGACTCGATGCACAAATCCGCCAACTTGTGCATTCAATTGAATCTTTAAAAGATCAAAATCGTGAACAACACAGAGCCATGATATCAAAACTTGATGAACTAATCAGAATAAGTGCACGCAAGGAAAGTAGCAGTAAATCACGTCCTCAGCAGCCACCAGTGGCAAACCACAACGTGGAAGAAGATTTATATGGAGCCTGCAGCGAATACCTATCAGATTATAGGTAAAATTTAAATTACTTTCTGTTCTAAATCTACCATTCAAATGTAATTTGTTTTTTTTTAATTTTAGATTTTAAAGTAAACAGTAATTTACTCACTTCTATTTACAGGGATTATAACACTTATAGTAATACATCTATATCGTCTGCAATGAATAACCGCACCGCAGCTGGTGCCCTTGCTCAGAATCTATTCGCTCAGAATATTGCTTCAGCGCAGCGTCATCCGTATTCACCACTCGTCTACTCTTCGCCTGCCGCTACAGCAGCTGCGCTCCAAGGTTACTATCAGGGTGGTCACCTACCCTTCCCTGATCCAGCTGCGGCTGCTGCTGCCGCCAATCAGCACATGTCTGGTCTCTATCCAGCTGCAGCTGCAGCCGCTGCTGCTGGTGTCTACCCTATGTCTTCGCTCTATCGAAGTGGACTTGAGCAGCCGATTGCGTCCATGCAACAGATGACTGAGAACGTTCTGCAACACAGTCTGTTCGCTCAAAGACTGGCTGGACAACTGCCCGATTACGTACACTCTCAATCTCAGCATCTTGCACCGCAACAACCATCGCTTGGACTGCAGATGAGTGATCCGGTCAAGAACGATTCAAAACTGGGGTAAGTTCCAAGAGACTGGACCTTTTTCGAAAAAATTTCAGTTTATTAAAAAAAAGACGTAAAAATAAAATAATTATGTGAAATTGCAGTTATACATTGGCCAGCGATTCGAACGTTATACCAGATACCTCGTCATTGATTAAGGACAATCTAAATACTTCGACTGCATCAACGGTACCAGTAGCAACAGGTGCACGGAAAGCACCACCCGTCAATGTAGTGATCACGACCTCGGATACCCTTCCAACCACGGTACCTACAGTTCAACCAATGCTCAGCGTCACAATACCTGCTCAGCACAGGCTTGGCGTTGTACAGGGTCCAGGAGCTCAAGATCCAAACAATACGGTACCACACAGCTATCAGATATCAATGCCGTCCCAACCGACTATACCTACCACCGTCAATTTGCCACCGCTGTCCGCTACCCTCACCATCACATCGCCAGCCATGCAGTCGCGCAGTGAGTTTCTTTAGCTTTATGTCACTATAAGTTATATAAACATATAGCTTTAGATTTTACAAATCTCAAAGTATTACAATAATTCTGCTGACATTAAAATTTTATTTAGTGAAATGTTTTCAAGAGCTTTGGCTTACCAGAAATAAAAATTTGTATTTCGAAAGTAAAAATTTTTATATGTCATATAGTATAAGCTCTGGTATAAGTCATGAAACGTTCTTTAATAAATAATTATTTTCAGTAACAGACAATCAGAATTCAAGTATCCTGTCGACGGGCTCCCAGCACAGTAGTAGCGACGTAACGGAAGTCGAGCACGATCCGATCCCTGACTTTGAGCCTATAATTCCACTGCCCGATGAAGTACCAGTAACTACGGGTGAGGAAAACGAGGAGACGCTGTTCTGTGCCCGCGCCAAACTCTTCCGTTTCGTCGATAAGGAGTGGAAGGAGCGCGGCATTGGTAATGTTAAGTTGCTGAAGAACTCTGAGGGCAAAGTGAGACTATTGATGCGTCGCGAGCAGGTGCTCAAAATTTGTGCTAATCACATGCTCAGGCGTGATATGGAACTAACATTGATGCCAAACAATGATAACAAGGCCTACATATGGGTGGCCAATGATTTTGCTGACGAGGAATTAAGGATCGAAAAGCTTTGCATCAGATTTAAGACCGCTGAGGAGGCTGCTAATTTCAAGGAAAACTTCGATAAGGCCAAGAACAATTTGCCACTCGAAGGTTCCACTAAAACCCCTGAGACCAAGGTTTCGAGCAGGTAAAAGTTATTGTGGTTGTAGTTTCCTTATCTAGATGAAGTGTTGATTTTAGAATATATTAGTTGATACAATGGGTTTTTTATATCTGCGAATGGTGTAATTAAACGCAAAGATTTTCATTTACATATTAACGTAAGATCTGGTAACTAAAAAAAATGAAAAACCTTGTCTGTAATGTTTCTAGTACGGACAGTAAGATAGCGGCAAAACCTGCAAAAGCAGAACCAGCTCAAAACAAAGCAGTTGAAAAGATTGGTGGCTTCACATTCTCGTCGTCACCGATCATCCAAAAACCGGCATCAACAGAAACTCCCGATTCTACGAAGAAGAAACCCGAAGAGACGGTAAAACCCAGTCCTTTCGCCTCATTCTCCTTCGTCAAATCCTCCGATCAGAGTTCGACTCCTACAGATTTCAGCTTCGGTAATACAGCTTCTGCAGGAAATCCACCAACTGTGTTCGGCCAAGATTGTAAGTAATTTCGTCAATTGTATATTTTACATTTATACTTCCATTTTTTATAAATTTCCATTGTTAAGTTTATTATTATTTATTTAATTTTGAATAATTTTATTTCGTAAGCAATATGTTTTAATACGTTATATGAACAATGTATTTACAGCTGCAAAGACTACTCTTAGACGTCCTCTTGTCGCAACAGTAACGGATACAGCAAAAGGTGCATAATATATAAATATTATATTCTGTTGAATGCAGTACATTTTGTATATCTCAAATTTTTAATATATGTATAAATGTTCTAAATTTAGATACTGTAATTCGAGTAAAAGACAACGAAATTGTTGTATTGGAGCTAAGCATAAATCTTATGCATTTCACTAGTGATAATAAAACTTTGAAAGAAAAGGGCAATGGGACCATAAAGGTATGTTGATGAAGATTTAATTTTCAGATATAATGTCTTTTTTGTGTATACTAAAGCAAACAAATTGTCAAATAGCTTTTATCGGAAAAAGGAACTGGAAGAATCCATCTCTTGATGATCAATGAAGATAATACCAAAACTATCTACAATCAAATAATTTCAACAAATGTTTTATTCAATGTGAAAGTTGATTCTGTAAATTGGACAATTGCAACTGACAAAAACAAAACTGATACGTATTTGGCACGATTTAAAAATTATAATCAGGTATAAACTTGTTTTTTTTTAAATTTTTTTTCTAAACATGAGTATTGCAATATTTCTGGTATAAACAGTAAAATATACAAAATGCGTGTAATTTGGTTTCAGGCTTCCCTCTTCCATAAAGCAGTGTTGAATCTCCAGCAGAAGTCATCAAAACCGGCCAGCAGATCAGCCAACTCGATAGCACCAGAACAAAAGCCACTTTCGGAGATGTTCAAACCTGCTACAGGTTCGTGGGAATGCAAAGATTGTTACACACGCAATAGTGCCACTGCCACGAACTGTGCATCCTGCCAGGGGCCAGCTCCTGTTAGCACTGCCACTGTAACAACTCTTGCTTTAACAAAGCCAACTCCACAATCTGTAAACAGAAATCTGTTCGAGCAGTTTAAGCCACCGACTGGTAAGTTCTTTTGGACAGTATATTAATAAATTTAATATAAAATTTATTTGTCATAATATAATTTTTAATGTTCAAGTTCACAAATTGATTTTAAAGTGAAAACGTGGTTTACTTTAGATAATTTAATAGAAAAATAATTCCTACCATTGCAGGCTCGTGGGAGTGTAAGGACTGTTACACAAGAAACAACGAAGGCGCGGATACTTGCATAGCCTGTAAAGCTTCCGCTCCATTCAGTAACAACAAAGCAGCTCCAGGTAGTGTCCCGCCGACGCCTGCGTCGACACCCATTGTAAGCAAACCGCTGTCGGAGATGTTCAAACCACCTTCAGGCTCGTGGGAGTGCAAAGCCTGTTACACGTGCAATACCCAGTCCAACCAGTATTGTGCAGCCTGCGACGCACCAAAAGATCCATCCATGCCTCCCAAGCCCAAGACTACCGGTGGATTCCAAATTAATTCACAAACGCCTGACACTAAAGCTACCTTCTCTTTTGGAATACCTCAGGTTTGTCCAATTTTGTAGTCTTAAAGTTTTTGAGAATTTTTAAATCTATAAGAATTTTAAATAAACGCATGTGTTTGTCTTATCACAGTCTGGTCAGCCAGCAGCAAACAAAGAATCTTCAGGCTTCAACTTCAGTCTGTCATCCAAACCAAGTGAGAAAGTTGTGTCCTCTCCTATCTCGATCTTTGGCAGCAACAAATCAGTAACACCAAATACCTCAGGCTTCTTATTTGGCACACAACCACCAAATACACCTCCAAACAGCGTAGGTGGTGGACCATTTACCTTTGGCTCACCAGGAAAATCGTTTGACTTCCAATTCCAAGCCAAATCACCACCAGTCAAATCTCCCGAGCGTGCAGAAACAAGTGACGAGGAGGTTGTCGAAGAAGCCGAAGACGTTTACTTCCCACCAGTTATTCCTCTGCCTGATAAAATCGACGTAAAGACTGGCGAGGAGAATGAGGACGTATTATATAGCCATAGGGCTAAGTTATTCAAGTTTGATACAACCACCAAGGAATGGAAGGAGAGAGGGCTTGGAGATATTAAGCTACTCAGGCATACAGACACTAAGAAGCTCAGACTCGTAATGCGAAGAGATCAGGTAACTTCCATTTTATACTATAACAAAAAAGATGCACTATGACATTGTTTTTCTTAACTTTATTATTTCTGATATATGAAAACTTTAGGTGCTGAAGCTATGTCTAAACCACGCGGTATCCTCTTCTTTGGAGGTTACGCCGAAGGACGATAAAACGTGGATGTGGTCGGCCGGTGACTACAGTGAAGGTGAGATTGAATACATGCAGTTCGCCTGCCGTTTCAAAACACCTGAAGTCGCTGAAGAATTTAAGAAAGCCATAGATGACGTCTGTAAATCTGATAGTAGTAGTCTCACTACTACCACTACTACCTCGACTAGAAAAGATTCAACATCCGATATACAGGTTAACATTAAACTATTTTTGGTACATTATTTCTGTTCATGCTACTTAAAAAACGGGTCTAAGAAAAGTTGTTTTCTTTTCTCTCAGATCGTTTATGAATCATCTTCAAAGGTAACAGCTGAAGAAAAAGCAGCCGCTTTAAAACTACAGTTACCTGAAAACTTTTACGCTTACAAGTACAAAGATGATTGTCCCGGTTGTATTGGTTGTCGTGATGCAGACAAATTTATTTTCGATAACGACAAGACGAAGCTGCCAGCAAAGCCGAGTGGACCAATAATAATCAAAGCAAATGAAGTAACGCCAGCTACTACTTCCCAGTCAGTATTCAACGCTTTCGGAACTCCTGGCTCCGGTTTAAAGATGACATTTGGTACTTCTACACCGCAAGTTTTCAATACCAGTAATCGTAGCTTTGGTGATATGAACCCAGGTAAGCATGATTTTAAAGATTTGCTTTATTAAACATTACAGTAATTATAATATTCTGAAAAATTTTTCAATGATGATAACTTGAATTTCGTTTTCAACGTATGAATCAATTTTCTAATGATCAATTTGGTATCTGTTTAGCCGTTAAGCCAACAAGCTTCGTCTTCGGTAATCAAACAACAGCTAAGACAGATTCGCAAGAAACAGGCTTGGAAAATTTGAAAATTTGTAGCCCAACAACTGCTAAGTCCCTGCCATCTATCACAACTACAACAGCAACAGCGCCTGCCCCGTCTGCGAATATCTTTGGTGGTTTCGGCTCCACTGCTTCCAGTAACACCACCAAGTCTGTTTTCGGTACCCCAAGTAGTACGGCGACTCCAGTCTTTGGTACCTCGATCTTCTCCGCGCCACCCGGAACGACTGCTAATGTTGCGCCCGTGAAAAATATCTTCGGTAACAGTAAGCCTGTGTTCGGTGACACGATACCCTTGTTTGCTGACGCAAAACCGAATATATTCGGTGAGACGAAACTGCCGATAACAAATATCTTTGGCGATAGTAAACTACCCTCGACTAACATTTTTGGTGGTTCAGCGACCATTGTTTCGACTACTACCAGTACCGGCAACTCGATATTTGGCACGAGTACGACGACGACATCGTTGTTTGGTGGGCAAACGACCGTTACACCGACGTTTGGTTCATTGGCTACACAGAACAATACACAAGGACCGCAGTTGGGTGAGAAATAAAGAACAATATCGTATTAGGCGATAACAATATACAAATGTTTGATGACTTTCAGGAGCTATTATTAAATCCTCTTGCTATCTTTAATTAGGTACATTTGGTACGAGTGGTTTCGGCAGTACAACGACTACCAATGCAAAGCCAACAGTGCCTACGACGACAGCTATCGGTGGCACACCTCTTTTCGGTGGAGACGCATCGAAGCCCTTCGCGAATTCAACGGCCCCACTACCAGCCGCCAATCTCTTCACTAACAAGCCGCCTGCAGCTACGGCTGAGGATGCCACTAAGAAGGAGGGTGTAAGTTTCCTGCCTACCGAAGGCTCATTGACGTTTTCCGCCCTGGCCCACCAGACCAGTCCCACACAACAGCCTGCCTTCCATAAAGGTATATATAATAATCAATATAAAGTAAAATATATTAATAGATAAATTCATGGTTAAACGATCAAATTTTCTATAAATTTTTTTGTTGTAGATCCGAATTTCACGTTCGATGGAGCAGGAGCTTCAGTGTTTGGAGGCAAATCTGTTACAAAACATGAATCAAAGAAGACACCATCAAAAACTAACGCGAAAAAAGACGATGATGATGAAGAAGGAGGTGATGAAGAAAATGAAAACGGAGATGATCATGATCCTTACTTCGAACCAATTATTCCTTTGCCAGATGCTATTGAGGTTCGAACAGGTGAAGAAGATGAAGAGAAAGGTATGACAATAAAAACGAGCAAATAAAAGAATGTTTGAATGTTTATGTTTTATATCGTCTCTATTAAAATTACTTTATAGTAGTGAATTAATGAAAATATTCAATTGGATACTATCTATTTAAAATATGAGTTTGTTTAAGTACAGTCTATATATTCTCAATTATTAAAAGCAAAAATTTTCAAAAATCCAAATGTTTTCTATTCCCAGTATTTTGCCAACGGGCGAAACTATATAGATTTGATCAAAATACGAGAGAGTGGAAGGAGCGTGGTACCGGTGAGATGAAATTGCTGCATCACGCAGAGCACAACACCTATCGACTTTTGTTGCGTCGAGAGCAAGTGCACAAGGTCGTATGTAATCTTCTGCTCACCCCAGATCTTGAGTTCCGGGAACTCAATACGTCTGACAGGGCATGGGTTTGGGCGGGTATGAACTATGCCGAGGCCGATAATCCTGAGGTTGAACAACTGGCCGTAAAATTCAAGACGCCCGAACTTGCCGAACAATTCAAGGAGGCGATTGATAAGGCGCAGCGCGCTTTAGCCGAAAGGCAAACTCAAGGTTAGCTAGAGAAAAGAGAGCTTGCTTATGCTTTCCGCAATATGAAGAAGAGCGAATGAGAAAATTGATTTAGAATTAGGAGTTTTTTTAATTGCCTGAATTATATAAACATCAGCGAACTGCCGAATTTAGTGATGAATGTCGTGAATCGTGTTTAAGAACGATAATATTTGGCTGAATATTCAGAATACACTTTGTATATACTTGGCTAATTTTAGTTTAAAAAATAGCAAAGGTAATTCTTACTACATTATATTTTTATATTTATAATATAAAGCGCCCAGCTTACTTAAAGTACATTTATTTATGTATATAATTTTCCATTTTTTATTTTTTTACCAATTTTATCAAAGGATTAGCATGCTTCGGAATATTTTTTGTGCTTTACTTAAACAAGGGCTTAGAATAGATTAATAAGATCAAAGAACAAAGTATAATTCGTAAAAAATACGATTAAGAATTTTAAAATATAAAATTCACAAAGCTGAAAATGATTAATAAACACGTAAATCTCACGAAATTTATCAGTGAGTATGGCAGTTATACTTTACTATAGGTGAAAATGGTATGGCTATTTTTGGCAACTCTGTCTTTTCATATTTATTCATTTTAACATAACTATAAATTTGTGTTCTAACCGTGCATTAAATTGATCTTAATGATTTATAAACTTATATTGGAAACGCCTAGCACGAATGCAATTTAACTGAATATTTTCATAAACTTAAATCTATTGTATCAGCGTGTAATGATTCATGAAAAACTCAAAAGATTTCACTATTTTCCAGACAATTATTAAATCGATTTTAATGATATAACTTTATTTAAAACGCCTAACACGAATCTAATTTAGCTGAATGTTTTATTAAATAGTATATTTAAATCTATTAAGTCAACGGGTAATGCTTCCAAGCTATTACATAATTGAAGTGTAATATAAAAAATTGTATAAATATAACGATTATCTTTTAGTGACCAAAGACTTATGTTCAGTAAAAAAAACGGTATTTCTTTTCTTGTTATTTAGAACACATCTTTAATTTTTAGGGATTGTTAATTCTTTATAATTTGTAATAATCTTTCAATAAATAAAATACAGGATAAAAATATTTTTAGATTTTTCTCAATTTAAGAGAAATTAATATAATCTACGATTCTGAAAATATATAGTATACGATTCAAAAATTTATTAACAAATAAAATATTTAGTTAATTACAATTGGTAAAGAATTTGGGAATGATAAAATGAGATTTCTTATCAGGTAGTTTGTTTAAAAACTTAAATACATTTTTTGCTTACCTTGTACTATCAAAAATTTAGGCGATGTGCTGTAAACTATACTTTATCTTAATTTTTTTTGTGCTACACTATTTTTATTTTGCATCTGAGCTTGTTATTATAAAACTGTATTAAAATTAGTGTTATTTGTATGGCATTTTAGATTGCTCAATTTTCAATAAAAATTACTTTTCCACAATTTTTTGTTTCATTACTTAAAAGTTTTAACTGTTTTTTAAATATTAACTTGTAAGTTAATATTTAAATTAAGTTTTAATAAACCATTAAAAATATTATCAAAAGTAAGTGTAAAAATACATAATTTTTACTGGTAAGAATGAATTCAAAGTTGAAAATGGCATATTAATTGTTATATATCTTATTAATCTTCAAAAATAATATGGATAAACTAACATGGATATAAATATTACAAAAAATACTAATAATTTACTAAGGTGAGTACTTATGTTATATGTTATTCAATTAAAATAGTTCGTTTTATGTAAATAAAATAATTGTAATACACCTAATGCAAATAATATCCCAATAGTAATTTTATTTATAGTAACCATTTTTCTTAATCTACTTTTTTTTTCTCACAGAAACTTTCTTTTATAACTAAAATATTTATTTTGTGTTTGAGAATAATGTTTGTAAAAAAATTAACAATACTTCTCCTTATGCTTAATTATTATATCTTTTTATATTAAACATTTTTTGCAATGATTTATTTGTATTTTTTAATACAATGTTACAAACTAATTTTAAAAAAAGTCAGCAAATTACACTGCACTATCAAACTGTATCGAACAATAATATATTTCTATTTTTTTTTAATCTTTCTAAATTTAACTTCGATATATTCATTTTTGTAGATGTAAGATCTGGGTATGAGGACAATCAACCTGATGACGAATATGAAGACGATTACGGTGAAGGTGATGATTATGTCGATGAAGACGAAGCTGAGAAAGACGAAGACGATGATGAAGACGATGACGATGATGATGACAGCCATATGAAAATGTTCGAGAAGCGGGCAACCCTGTACGCGCAAAATGAAGGTGAACTGACGTGGCAGTTTCAGGCAATGGGCTACTTGAAGGTGATTTACGATTCGGATCTCTTCGGGGCAAAGATCGTTATCGAGGATGACAACAAGCAGATCGCCAGCGAGTCCGTCATAAGTATCGATACTTCGATGCAGGTGCGTCTCATCATTGATTAAAGACTTGATGAAAACTATTGATTATCTTTAACCATAATAGCAGCAGTACTTTAGCTTGATCGTAGAAAAAGCCAGCATAACTGTTCAAATTAATAATTGTTCAATTGATTTAATTTTTTTAAATCTAAGATAAATATATTATAAATTTTATTATATTAAAAAAAAATTAATCTTTACAAAATGTGACCTAAAATTATAAATATTAATTAATACAAAATTTTTGTGACGTTTCAGCGCATTGAAAAAGAATGTACTTGGGCAGCTATTGACTATGCTCTAAACCCTCCTACTAGGCGCACTTTACGAGCTGTTTTTTCGTCAAACCAAACTTCTGAGGAAATGTACAATGCCTTCCAAGAAGTAAGTCTATTATCCTACGCATTTAAAACCACTATTATTGTTTTGGTTACATTTTATTAAATTAATACATTTTTTTGTGTTTTGACAGGGACAAGAATGTGCCACAAAAGCGGATATTCGAGAATGAATCGCTTTTTTGCTTTCATCAATTAGGAACGATCAGATGTATAAATTCGATTTTTAAAAATTTTTGGAATTATTAATGTATAAAGAAAATAGCGTTTTTACGTAAAAACAGAATGAACGATCTACGCTTAAAGCAGATCTTTTGTTATCAACTTTTTAAAGTTAAAGAACTCCTGTAAATCTTTCCTTTGTTCATTTGTAGTTATTTTTTAAAATCATGTAATTATAGCTCTTATAAATGAAAAATACGAGAAGAAGATAGTGTAAGACTTTTAGGAGGAGCAATTAATTTTTTTTTTCCTCTTTTTAGTAATTTTGCAGTGATTCTTATAAGATTGTCAATAAAGTGCACGAAATCTAGCCAATCACTGTAATTAAAGATCAGCCATCTATTTTAGTGTAAATTGGCTCGTGATAACGAATATTATAATTATTATAAACCAAATTTTATTTATAATAGGTAAAAAATGACTCCACCTAAGTACTTTAATTGTAAACTTTTCTTATGTTAAGATTAACTTACATTTTGATTAAAATATCCAACAAAAAATATTTCTTAAGTTATACAAATAATTCTATTTCTTTTATTTAAAAACCTTTACCCAATCCTTGTTATGCTTAGATACATATACTAACATTTAATAAATTTATTTTTTGAAATGATTACTTACGTAGAATAAGAAAATATACAGCACGTGTATACATTGATTAAAAATAAAATCATAATTTTTCATAAATTTGCATACTTCATGTACTGCATGCAGTTTGAGTCAACGCCCGACTGAACCAGCTGATTTTAAAATTTAGATTTTTACTTAATGGAAGATTAAAAAAAACATTTTAAAACATTCACTTGAAAACGTTTTTTAAATGAATCACTATTTCACTCTTTTCTGCCCTTCTGAGCGTTTTAAAATAAAATTTGAGGAATTCATTATAATATAGCTGGCATTGCAAATTGATAATTATAATTCGTAAGTGAAGCTATAATTTAAAAATATACGACCTTGTTGCTGTAGTTCATAAGCTTGAGTATTTATAAAATCGATTTTTTCGTCTTAAATTAAAAAAAAAAGTTCTTTATTACTTATGTAAGTCAATGGATACATATTGAAATCTAAAGCGTATCATGGTAAATACGCTTATAAGCGGTGTAACGTAAGAGCGAGAGTACATCACACACGCATCTAACGCATCTCAAAAACATCATGACTTGGCAATTTAATCGAGCACAGACGCACAGTTATATCTTCGCCGCGCACAATCACACGTCCACACAGCTGGACTTTGACCAATAACGTTTGGAGAATCATTTCTACTTGTTGCCCACCAAACCAGCCAGGCAGGCATAGCCACTATTCGCCGGGACGTGTTCATCAAGGGTGATCAGTGAATCTTCACAAAGAATATTTTACTTTTTTTTTGAAATTTTTTATTCTGCACAGAATTATAAAAATGACTACTGTTTCAAAAGGTATTTAAATAGTCTATATCAGTACTTATTTTTGATTAATTTTATATTCATGATAAAAATAACAAATTGAATCGCGAGGAATCCAGTTATACATCCAGTTGAACAGTATTGTCAATCTTAATTATTAATGTTGCTTATTTATATTATTTATTTTATCAGAATATTTCGAGTCTGTCTTTACTGAAGCTAAGCTATTCTTTGTAACATTATATTGTATATATAGACTTAAGATTTAATTTTGGAGGAGAATGAACTATTTAAAATTCACTTCAGTTTTTTATCCCCCTAAATGCAATCGTGTTGTGCATATTTTTGTAGAGCATTTTAAATTAAAAATTTCAATTTTTCAAGTACTTGAAAGTTTCTTTATCCATGTTATCTTGTTTGCTTTGGAGCTGAATTTTGGATTGAAGTTATACAGTTATCATTGTTAGTTAATAAAGAAAAGAATTTGATATGAGACAGAAGTTTGTATTTATCATTTATTTATAATGTTTGTTTATAATGCAACTATAATCTGGATTCTTTTTTTTCAACTGCTTTATAACTATATATTCTATAATTTTTTTATAAAGAATATATGATTACAGGTATTTTCATTGTTGCTGCAAAGCGTACCCCCTTTGGAAAAATGGGTGGTATGTTCACCAACAAGAGTATAACAGAATTATCAGTTCTTGCATCTAATGCAGCACTCCAATCTGCTAACCTGAAGCCGGAACAAATTGACAATGTAGTGTTTGGAAATGTCTTACCTGTAAGTAATATTTATAATATGTTACTGCATTCTACAATATAATATTAACAATTTTGTTATATTCCAAAGCTCTCATCTTCTGATGGCGCTTTTATGCCGAGACATGTGCTATTGAAAGTTGGGATTCCTCTTGAGAAACCAGCCTTAGGTGTCAATCGGTTGTGTGGTTCTGGTTTCCAGGCTATAGTCAGTGGTGCTCAGGTTAGAAATATTGAATTATATATGAAATTTTAAATTTGGGTTTGTAAATGTAACTACATTTTATATTAAATTACAGAGCATCTTAACAGGAGAAGCAAAAATTGTTTTAACCGGAGGTGCTGAAAACATGAGTCAAATGCCATTTGTTGTTCGAAATGTACGTTTTGGAACTATTTTGGGTCAGAAACATGAATTCGAAGACTCACTGTGGCTTGGTTTGCTTGATACGCATTGTGGTTTACCTATGGGTATGACAGCTGAAAAACTTGGAGCTCAGTTTGGAATTAGTCGAGAAGAAGTAGATAAATTTGCTTTGAGAAGTCAACACGCATGGAAAGTTGGTTAGTTATCTCTCTTGACCTTTATTGAATAACTGTTAAATTTATTTCATTCAGATTGCAAATAAAATAAATTTTATATTTTAGCTAATGATGGTGGCTATTTCAAAGCCGAAATGGTACCTGTAACTCTGAAAATGAAGAAACAAGAAGTAGCTATGGAAGTTGATGAACACCCCAGACCTCAAACAAAAATTGAAGATCTTACAAAACTTCCTTCAATTTTTAAAAAAGATGGACTAGTTACAGCAGGAACTGCATCGGTAAGATATTAAAATTACATTATGGGAAATTTAAAAAAGAAAAATAATTAATTAAAAAGGTTTTAATTAGAAGTATTATTATTTTTATAGGGAGTTTGCGATGGTGCTGGAGCAGTCATATTAGCAAGTGAAGAAGCTGTTAAAGCTAATGGACTTAAACCATTGGCACGTTTAGTAGGTTACAGCACTGTTGGTGTTGACCCATCTATAATGGGAATTGGACCATCTCCAGCAATCAAGAATTTGCTGAAAGCTACAGGAAAATCATTAAATGATATAGACTTAGTTGAGGTAATAAATAAAAACTAATAATTCAGTTTAATTTTGAGTTCAATTTAATTTCTTATCAATTTTCCTCTTTTCCAGATTAATGAAGCTTTTGGAGCACAAACTCTTGCCTGTGCTAAAGATTTAGGTTTGGACATAAACAAACTTAATGTTAATGGAGGTGCTATTGCTCTTGGACATCCTCTTGGAGCTTCTGGATCAAGAATTACTGCTCATTTAGTACACGAATTGAGGTTTGTTTTACATTGTATTTGGCTATAAGAAATTGAGGAAGTATAGCAATGGCATTTATTTTTAATAAATTTTTTATAATTAAAGGAGGAGAAATGCTGGGAAACTTGGAATTGGTTCAGCTTGTATCGGCGGTGGCCAAGGAATTGCTGTTATGGTTGAAGCTCTTTAAGAGGATAAGAAAAATGACAGAATTCCAACAATTTTAAATGCAAATTTTTAGCTTTATATATTTTTACTCTACTTAAAAGTATATATATTAATAATTAATTAATGTAATGTATACAATGCAATATTTTGTGATGTTTTAAATGCAATTCTTTCTAAAGAAGATTTTATATAAGTCTGAACAGAATGATAATAATAATTAAGTTATATTTTTATATACATATTTTAGAACGCTAGATGTTTTGATAAAAATTTATATATACTTAAGGTGTGTAAAATATGGTGTTTAAAGATAAATTACATTTACAAAAAATTTTAATAAATCTATTTTTATTTTCGAAAAAATGTTTAATTATAAAACTTTAAAAATCATAACTTAGATTTTAGTTTAATCCCCATTTCGTTTCTACGAATAATAATTTCTGTTATAAAATGTATATTCTTTCAATGAGTAGTTTTATTTCGTAAATAAATATACTTATATAAAATCATAAAAAACATTATTTTAAATGTATAAATAAATGTGTGTATATGCTGATTAATACACAATATGCCACACAGAAAATTGAAGATCTATTATCCATAATGTTATAATTTTCATAAAACAAAAAATATATTACAAACATATTTTAAGTACCATATTTTAAATTGATTTTCATACAAAAATTATTTTATTTATGTTTATTAAAATATGGTAATAAAATACTTCTCTTTTTCTAATTTTATAAATCACAATAGTCGCTCTGATATAAACTCTAAATATTTTACAATTTAATTAATTCGCATCTTAGCAGTCTAACAATACACAAATGCATTCTTCTTATACAGCTATAAATAGTATATTAATTCCATTGCACACGCTTAAATACAAGTCGTATATGTTTAATGCAAAGATTTTAAATGCTTCAATAAACTACTTCAATCATTTTGCACACTAATATTTAATATAACCTTTCATTTTTTTTATAATTAAACTGGAAGGATAAAAAATTTTTCAAAAGATATGATGAAAAAGGATTTTTTAAATTTGTATTGTATCGAATTTGTAATTTTTAATTAATAAAAAAATGAAATTAAAAATTTTTAATTTCATTTTAATTATTCTCAATAATTGTTAAAATTTAAAAACTCCAATTATTAACACGCCCTCAAAAGTCTAAAACAGTTTTATAATAAATGTTTTTATAAAAATAAATTAATTTTATCGTCATATTTTGAAATAATAAATTTTTAAACATCTTAGACATTTGTATACGAACGTTTTCAATGCACTTAGGTATAAAACGAAATACAATAAACAACATTCATACGATCAAAAAAATACAATATAAAAAGTGCTTAACCATTAAATATATATTTAAAAGTCTAATGTTAATTTTCACTTCGATGGCGTATCCGATAGTCTCGTGATCCCTGTTTGAACTCCGCCGGTGTATAATACCAGTTTTTCCTTTTTGTAAAAAGGTATGATTTCGTCAATGCTTGCAAACGATTGTTCGTCAGTTTTTGACGATCCTAACGCATACCTGGAATTTTTTCAGATGTATTTAATCATATTATAAGATTTATCATTGAAACAATTTATTCAGAACTAAAATTATAAAACACCCAAAAATAGGATGAATACATATAATAAATACGTCCTAAGCATATTTTCTAAACATTAAGTTTTTAAAATACTTATAGGAATTTTAAATAGATACTGCTAAAAATAATATTGATATACCTATTATTGTGTATTACCTATTATCGGGTCTCCTACGTACGGGAACATTGTACACTCTATCCTTGCACCACAGGACCAGTGTAAGTGGATTATTAGGGTCAGTAGTAGATGGCCTCATCAGAAAATACCCATCATGTGAATTGCCATAAGTACACTCTATAAAATATTGGGACAAATCTATATAATACAATTATAATATAGGATTTTACAAACTATACAGCTATATGTATAAACGTTTATCTGCTTTCCAACTGTTGTCTTTAATTTTTTTAATAAAAGCTTTTCAACTTTGAGTACTTCAAGCTACTTTTAATACATTTCAGCATCGAAAGTTGAGAATAGAATTAAATAAAAAGCAATAGGAAATAGGAGCTAAAATTCTGCTTAAAACTTACGCTCTTCTATTAGAAGATTGGCTTGTTCCCTGGTCAAATTGTGGAACCAGGGCCTGTCATAATACGACTGCCTGTCGGGCGGCGGTGGTAACGGTCGGGCCGCATTGGTCAGTGATGTGTTGCTCCCAGAATGCGGCAGAGTAGCCGATTTCTTATCTAGCGAACGTTCTGTAAGAATATGCAATTTATAAAAACAAGTAATTAACATACCCACAATTTATAATATATACGATCTATGTAATATATTTATTTTAAACCAAAAACTTAATAACAGTATTCTTCTCTTCATAAGCCCGAGAGTCATATTTGGTACACTCAAACGAGTTGAATTTAAAACTAAAAGAAACGAATTTTTGCCGAGAGAATTCTCACACTGCTGCATGTAGTCATTTAAATAACAGAGATATATTCTCTCCAATACAACTGGAGTATTAGACTCACGAAAATCATGCTACTCAAATCAATGAAATGTCACGCAGAAATTCTAGGATAAAATACAAACTGGCAAGATTGAGTCGAGCCTGGGTGAGGGTAGCCTCAGTCAGGCTCTCGGAAAGGCTTGTCTGTCGTCGCAAGTTGCCCAGAGTCACGATTCGCTTCGGCTCCCCGATAATAGCTGCCATCCTTGCGCGCTGTAAGATTTCGACGCGACGTTTAAGAACTTTGTCTTTCCGTGTACTGAACCGAGGGTTTGGGAAGCACGAGTTTTCGGAAGCGAACCACGTAGTTTGAGCTCTGCAGAAGGACTGGCTCTTTTCGGAAGACTGAGGTAGACGTGAAAATACCAGCGCGTCGCGTTGGTCCCGCGGCATGGGGTGAGCGCGAGTGCGAGCGCGACGTGATTTTGGGCTTTTTTTCTATTTCTTTTTCGTATAGGTATATGAAGGCTTTGAAAATACATTTAACTGTGACGTTTTTAGTTTTGGTCGCTCATTCGTTCAACTAATTTTATTATCGAATCGTTGAACGAATGAGCGACCAAATCTAAAAACGTCACAGTTAAATGTATTTTCAAAGCCTTCATATACCTATATACGAATAAGAAATAGAAAAATAGAAAAGATATATAT
>UELV01000507.1:184-27420 GCA_900490015.1 Megastigmus stigmatizans
TTTCAAAAAAGGTATTTATTTGAAAAAAAAAGCTGATGAAAAAAGGATGAAATAAATGAAACAAGCATGCTGGTTATTTATGGCACCACAAAGCAAACAGTGGCGCGTAACTTTGAAAAATTTTCGGTCAAAAACACTCTGGGGTCTTTCGGACCCCCAGTGTCATTTAAGGGTTAATTATCAATATGCTATTATTATAATAACAACAATACCTAATACCTAGTAGTAGTTATCAATACACTTGGCGATTTATAAATAGGATTTGAATTATATTTTTATTACAAAAAACATGACAATTTTTTTTTTTTTAATTCTATTAATACTTATAATTATGGGCTACTTACACATCATATAAGTTTTTATCATGAAAGATCTATAACATTATACTCATTCAAAAGATAAATAAGCAAATAAAAATTGTAATGTCGAGTAATAAAATCTATAAATGAACGAAATACATTTTATCCTATTTTAATATATCTATTACACAAAGTATTTCTTTTACTCCAAACATTAAAAATATTTTAATGAATAGTTATAAATATAACATTTTTACCTGAAAAAATGTGTTTTATATCTAATAGGTTACAAGCAATAGATTAAAATCAAATTCTATGTAAATAATATATTATTGTATGATTTTTATAAGCAAAAATTGTACACAATGCCTATATACTATCACAAAGAGAACATATATAATAACAGTAAATTCTAATTTTTTTAAACTATAACTTAATTTAAACTATAACTTAGTTATCTATTTGTGATTTTATTTACCTGATGTGTTTTACTGTTATTTTAATTATCTCAGTTCTTTGCATTTCAACTTTTGTATAATGTGGTTAAGAAAATCAGTCTACTTGTCTCAATATTGCACTCACAATACATGTACCAACTTGAGATAAATTTTCTTTATACAAAAAACAGTAACAAGAGTCCTCTAGAATTATTAATAAGTTTAGATTATTTCATAAACCATGTTGTAAAAATTGAAGTTCCACTTTAGTTCTTTTCAAGATCTTTGATACAAAATTTCATGTACCCATACATGTTGGAATAATCAACTAATGCATTATAAACTAGTTCGTGCAAAATGCTTGGCCATTCTGTTTCCAACATTTGCAGCTTTTGAATAGCATTGACAGTCTGTTCAATTGAATTTGAAAGATGGATTTTGCCTTTGTGCCTCCAAATAAGGTCATCCTACATTAAATTAAGTATATTTTCAATATGCATAAGTTTAGGCCTAAGATTGAACTTAAATCTAATTTTGGCAAGTTTGTTTAAACTTAAGCTAATTGCAAATATTTAAAGTTAAGCTTTTGCAAATAATTTGATATTAAAATGTGAATGTTACAGTAATTTCGCTATAGATAATTAGGATGCATAAAGGTGATGATCAACATCTACCTGTGTAATGTTTCCTCTTCGCCATTGCAAAGCCTCCTTGGCAACGACATTCCTTAAAGCTGGATCACTGTTAAATAAAAACTGTTTGGCAGTTATTTGTTCCCCGTTTTGTTTCTGAACTCGTTCTAGATGAAGTCGATGTAACAGCGGTTGTAATAACGACTCAGGCAGTGACCACATTACTATATCAGTTAAACCGGAGTATTCTTGATTTGCCATATGTACATTTTCTTCTGTAATCTAATTAATAAAGTATTTTTTCAAAAGGTATAATTGTAAGTTCACAATTCGAGCAACAATCAATCAAAAAGAAAATAATTTTTATGCCAAAATACGCCGAAAGATATGCAAAAGGTATATGTAATTGAAATGTTTGACAAATGTTAGCACTTTTCGGCTCCCTTTGGCGCAATTAAGCACCAATCATTTCAAGAGTAGCAAAAAATTTTCCATTATTTTGGCTCATTTCAATACAGTTTTGCATATTTCGGGACAGTTTGACTTATTCCAGGAGAGACTCTTCTCAGTCCTAGAATCCGATTTAGTTGAATCAATTCAAAGAACGTTTCTCGCACCTAGAGCGAAGGCCACCAGTATTGTAAGACCGAAAAATCGAGCTTATATCCTATAAGTGGAAATTAAGCAAAATGTATGAAAACTTATCCTCTGCTTCAAACCTACACATCTCAGCAACCAAAAATGCTATCAAGTCGCACTTAAATGGAAATTAAAATATAGGAAAAGAACCTTATTTAATTTTAGGTATTTGGACGAATTATCAGTATAATTTTTGATTACTGAAATGTGTAGATTTGAAATATAGGATAATTATTTATACAATTTACTGATGGTACGTTTTTAGATTTACTGAACTTGAATTCTAGGTACAAGAAGACATTCTCTAAAGTTTCAACTAAATTGGTTTCCTGTACTGCGGGGGTCCCATTATCAGTATGGCACCGTTTGGCACGGTTTGGCACATTTATGCATATTTCAGCACAAAAATTAACAGGAATAATTTCTGTGCTGAAACATTTAAAAAAAAATTATTTGTATATAGATTTCTGAGTTATGATTGAAGGGAGATATATTTGTTTAGTTTTCATAGGAACGTTACTTTTTGCATTGAGAACTTAAAATAGAATTTCACGTCTAGAGTTTGATCACTACCTACATAGGAAGGGCTTAACAATTAAACAAACTTTCCTTGAACATAAGTAGACAAAACTGTGGCTATTACTTTAGGAAACTACTGTGATAGCGTGCCAATGAATTTAAATATAAAAAAATATGAAAATCTGTTAAGAAGGGTTGATAGTTACAGATATTTAGGAATATCTTTTGATTATAAATTAAAATGGAATAAGTACATGAAGTACGTTATTAACAAAACAAAATGTATAATACTTATTTTTTACAAAGTCACTAATTTAATGTATCAACATATTATTTACCTCTACGGAATTACATTCCATGTAATAAAATAAAATGTATTTTATACTGGTAATAAATAAATATGGGTTTATAAAACTGACCGATACGAACATTGTGCACATTTACAATCATTATGTTTTATGCGATCATTATTTTTAAAGGTAAATTATATTTATTTCGCTAGTATCGGGTCTTCAATGATTGTACCGGTGTAAAGTATGATGCCCGCAATGCAAGCACTATGTTTGTAAGCAGGGCGTGAAATTGCATTTTTCGCTCGTACAATGTATCTCGTAAATTTGAACTTTTCGTCTACTGCATCAAAAACATTTTTTTCGAGAACATTAATAGCATTCAATTTTTTCCTTCATATTCAATAAATGACTCAGAAGATCAATATTTAAAATTTTTGCGGATTTTTGAAGAATTATAAGTAATTAAGTATAATATTAAAATCAAGCGTAAATGTACCTGAGTTCCGTTTATAATTTGTAAACCCCAATGTGCCAATCGAAAAATAGCGTATATTTTCCAGTTTTTGGATATTATAGGATTACCCTCTGCTTCAATTTGTATGCTGTTAAGTCCTTGTGCTTCAGCAAGTGCATTGAGTTGCCCCAAGTGACTAATATTTGTTTCTTTAAAAAAGAAATGTTCGGCGTTTGGGAATCTATGTTTGAGCTTATTTAAAATTGCTGCTATACCATTAAAATGTACATAATTAAATTTTACAAAGTTAATTTCATTTGCTTTAGTTACATCCCATTGTCGATCAATGAAACGTAAAGCTCCCTGTCCATAAATATTTAAACATCGTCCTACAATTTCTACTAAGTAATCACCTCCTATACGCAAAATAAATCAGTGTATACATTAATCATTTATCGTTTATAAATTTCATTTTTATGACTATAGGTATTTCTTAGGTTTTACCTTGCTCTTTCTCTCTAGGTGGAAGGGGCTGAGGCTGAGGATTTGGCATTGGAATTGCTTTATGTTTTGCTCGAGCTGTTGCGGCTCTGTTACTTCTATAATGAACGATTCTTTTACCTTGTGCACTAGTTACCCTATTTTTATCTGTGCTTGATATTGACGAACTACTGGAATCGCCAAGAATAGATTTATTGCTATCCAAACTACTGCCTTTGGAAGTTGAATCAAACTTCGTAAAATTGGTTGGTTTCATTTGATATTCTAATTGACTTTCTTGGACACAAAAACTTTGTATATTTTTATCTAAGCCCTCTCTAGATTGAGATTGTGAGTCTATTGCTAATAAACTTGTATCTTGAAAAATGTTGTGATTTCTTTTTATAACAAGAGTGTGGTCTATGCCATTCATATCACAATCCATTGAAATAGCACGTCCAGTACCTTTTACTAAATGATTTCGTAATCCGCTTTTCAGACTTTGATGACTTTCTGATGATTCTGCATCACTCTCAGATGAATCTGTACAATTTTGAACATAAGAATTTGCATTAGCAACAATCATTGGATTTCCACTTATTTGGTTGTTTGTTAAATTATCGATAATAGGAACCAATATTGGTGGCAGCTTAAATTCAAGGGCATCAACATGATTTGAACTACCAACTTTCAGTAGATTATCAGAAGAATTGCTTCTTTTTTTGTAACACTTTTTACCTTCGATGTTTTCATTGATTGAAGTCAAACTTCCAAAATCTTTCGATTTCGAGCGATTTAAACTTCTTAATTTTGAAATATCTATTGCATTTGATGATTGAAAAGTGAAACCTCTCAAATGATCACTTTTAATAGTATTCATTTTACTTGCAATACTACTGAAACATTTAGTTTGTGATCTAAGAAGCTCCCAATTTGTTTTTGCATTTGAGATAACTTCTTCTCTCCGTACATTAACACAAACTTGGGTACTAAGATCTAGAAAAGCAGAATTCGATTGCTCTTTTAATGTCCGCCAAGCCATTGCAGTTCTTCTAACTTGTTCATTAATCTGCATCGAAGATAAAATTTGTAGATTTGGCAAATATGATACTAAAAAAGATACGCAATCAGCAGTAAGAGTTACCGGATTGCCATCAATTGTTATTTCTTTGATTTGTAATGCTTTTGCTAGACTACCCATATCTTCAATTTTTTGTATATCATTATTACTAAGGTACAATTTTTGCAGCTGTGGTGTATTTTCAAAACCAAGTAATTTCTTTATTTTGTTGCGTCGCAAATTAAGTTCCTTCAAAGAAGAAAGACCTTGAAAGTCATTATGACCAATACTTTTAATGTTATTTCCAGCCAAGTTAAGTACTTTTAATAAACTGGAATTTTCTAAGCCAGATACTTGAATAATTTGATTACCGTGTAAATCTAAAACTTCTAGTTTTGATAACTTTTGTAAACCTTCAATTTTTTTTATCCTATTTTTACCTAGAATATAATTAATTTATTTTAATAAAATAGTCATAAGTGATGAACGACTTGGAAGTTTGCATCATTGGAGTGCAACAAAAAAATTTGATTTTATTGCTTATATCTTTTATTTAATTTGAATTTACTTTTTTTTCTTAACATTTCTTTGTGTGTTATAACTGGTAATCATTTAACTAATTTTTAATTAAATGTAACAATTGTATTTCAATGATACAAACTTTAGATCCAGAGTGATGTAATAAGTATACATATTTATTTTTTTACCCATTAACAAGACCCGAAGATTTTCCAGTAAATCAAGACTGCAAAACTTGTCTATTTGATTATCATAGAGATCTAGAAATACTAGTTTGGTCAATTGGGCCAATTGTTCTTTTTCTATTTTTGATATCAGATTGTGCTGAAGCGATATCAACCGAAGCTTAGGTTCATCAACTATCCAAGGAAATGTTGTCAAGCCCCTTCTATCCAAGCATATTCTATCAGGATTTTTTTCACGTTCCAAGGGGCTCCTGCTAGCCACCACAAATTTACCTTCTTCAGTCTGTTGTAAAGTGACAACATTACATCCCCCAACTTGGTCATTCTTAGTTTGACAAGTGGAACTCGTTGAACTGATTCATAAGATAGTAAATAAATTATATTTTATTTATAATAAAGTATCTTTATTAATCTTTGGAAAAAAATTTTATAATTATTTAAAAATAAATTAGCAAAATAATGTAAGAAAATTATTCAGTAAAAGTATGTTGTATAATTTAAATATTCAATAAGTGTGCCTAATTATTTTCTAAGTATATTTTGTCCAAAAAAAATTCATTATTTTATTAAAGAAGAAACATTTTAAAATATTTAAAATTGTTTTCATTTTTCATAAAATTAGGTACGGTTTAACAACTATAGTTATGTTAATACTTGATATTAAGTAATAAGGTAAAGTATAGTCCTTGCTGTTACCAATAAAATTATTTAAATTTTACAACTGAAGAATTGCAACAATAATGAGCAAGAGCATTGCTTAGTTGCATACTACATATGCACATTCTATATATAATAATGCAATGGCATATAATAACCTCACTTATGGAAATCTAATCTGTTAAGAGTTTTCAAATATTTGTAAATTTATCCTTTCATTACATTTATGAAAATGGAACTTTTATTTTGGAAATACCTGAATGTACTAAAAGATCGCTTGGTAAGCTTTTGAAGCACAGGAGCTCCAGATAAAACTGGCAGAGCTGGAGCAATAGTTAAAAATTGATTATCTTTGTAATCCTCCTTGTCTTGAATTTGTGCAGATTTACCCCTTGCATATAGTGATGATTTTCTAATCTACAATATGAATAATGAATAAAACTTTTGTTATACAAAAGAGTAATGAAGGATAATGTTTAACTTTATACCGTTGTATTTGTGTTAGAACTGCTTATGGGCATTACATAACCCAAGAACTCAAGTATCATTTACTTATTCTTTTAAACATACATATGGAAGTCTCGATAAAATCATTTCATATTTCTTAAGTTATTTTTCATTTGATTTAATTAAGGCAAGTAATACTATGCTCAATCTTCAATATTTGATTGGCAAAATTAATTAAAAACCGTAAATTAGTAAATTAATTACCTATACACATCACTAAATAATAGTATAAGAACATTTTTTTGAAAAAATAGAAAATTTTTAAAACTGCATCACGAGTGAATAGTAATAACAATATTTGATCGATTCAAGAGTTACCCGCCATCGCAACGCGTGGAATAATATCGTCTGCTTATTATAAGTAAACAAGCATTATAGATATACAAGATACCTACGTAAGTTAACGTTAAGGTTTGTCTATGATGGCGTGTTCACTAAAATCCCTGTAGTATTCAGTATAAGAGTGTATTGCTTTGCTCGTATACGCCTTTCAAGCGACAAACTCCCATATATTTAAAAAAAACGGAACGTACCATCAAAGTATCGGTACATCTTATTTTAATTTTATTTCGCGAAAAAGCATTGAATAAATGGGAATGTAGAGATCGACATGAAGGGTAAAAGCCATACAATACAATTAAATCAAACGTAAGCAGTACCTTATACCAGCATTTTTCTTATTTTCTATGGTAAAAATGCAGTCAAGTATATACATGATAGTACATCTATATATTCTTTTATCTTTATCAATATAGTTATATTTACCACGTAAATTACCTTGACCGGACTTGACCGTTTAGAAACGCAAGCGAATGCACTCTTCTATTATAGATACAATATCTATAGTTCTATCTTCTATGTATAAAAATAATGCTGCACTGTGTTATATAATATATGGTATCATTGTAATAAAGTTATAGATAAATAGTTGTAAGTATATGCAATCTTGCAGGGTAGTCGGCATTCAGCGTCATCAGCTGACAATTCGACACTCGACAGCAGACAGTCGTCAACTGAATGCATTCAACATTGTCAGAAACGACAATATAGCTTGCATATAAATATATATACACACAAAATGCGTTGAATTAAGTCACAACCTAAAATTATTTAAAATACAAGTTTTTACGTTCAAAATTAATTTTACTATGAGTTTATGACATAATACAAACAATAGTGTTTATTATTTACAGTTATATTATTTTGAAGCAATGACTTAATTTATTAATGATATTGTGTTTACAAAGTAAATCAGTTTATCTTAAGAAATTTATAATTTTAATGATTCTTGCTAAATTTTATATGTATTTACACACACATATTCTCTTTGCAGGCTATTGTAAACAAGAAATGTAATTATTCTGGAGAACAAAAGTGCTATGCATTTTTGCATGTTTATACAATGTATTGTTTATTAAAACCATGTTTTCAAAAGAGCTTTAGATTATTTTCTAGAGTGAAACTTAAGCATATTTGCATTGGAGTGGGTATAATTTTTGTTTTTGATTTTTTTGGAGTTTTTACACACATGTTTGAAAAATCGTTTGATGAGAGTTTTGTTTATCCTTATGAAGGAGACATTCATGAATTTATACTCTCATTGCGACATAATCAAAAACCTGATGTACCACCAATTAATGAATACAATTATTCATATGTCGATGATGTTAGAAACAAATGCTTTGAACAAAATGTTCGAACATTACGCATTGTATTTTTAATAAAATCTGCTGTTAAAAATTTTAAGAGAAGAATGGCTATTCGAAAGTCATGGGGCTATGAGAAACGGTTTTCTGATGTCCCTTACAAGGTTGTTTTTTTGTTAGGTACACATCCTGGTGATGATGAACTACGTGCAAAAATTAATTTAGAATCTGTCGAGTATCAAGATCTTGTGATAGTTAACTTTGTAGATACATATTATAATAATACTATAAAAACAATGATGGGGTTCAAATGGGCTATTCAGCACTGCTCCAATTCTAAATTTTATATGTTTGTTGATGATGATATATATATATCGGTGAAAAATATATTAAGATTTATAAGAAATCCAGCCTTATATCCAGATTATTTGAAGGATGCCGTGAAATTTAGTAAGAAAAAGTTACTGTATTTTTTAAAAACTATTTGTTTGAATAAAAACAATTAATAAATACAAATATTTCTTTGTAGGAGATCTTGAACATTTAAAAGGTAGATACAAGAGATCAACTACAAAAAAACAGAGTACAGCAGAAAAAAATTACAATAAAACTAAATTATTGGATTTTTTTAACATCACACATAATGAATTAAATAGTGTAAATGACAAAGACTTTATAAAAGAGATTATACCTAATAGATTATCTATAAACACTACAACAAATAATGGATTAAAATTGAGAGGGAAGCGCCAAGTTTTTGATATTGAATTACCAGATGATGTTAGATTATTTGCTGGATTTGTATTTGTATCTGCTCCACATAGACATAAAAGTTCAAAATGGTACGTTTCTTTAAAGGAATATCCATATCACTTGTGGCCACCTTATGTTACTGCTGGAGCTTTTATTCTTTCAAAAGAAGCTCTTCTAGATATGTATTATGCCAGCATGTACACAAAGCATTTTAGATTCGATGATATATTCTTGGGACTTGTTGCAAAGAAAGCTGATATTGAGCCTTTCCACTGTGAAGAATTCCATTTCTATAAGAAAGATTATACAAAATTCAATTATAAATATGTTATTAGTTCACATGGTTATGGAGATCCAGAAGAACTTTTACAGGTATGGAATGAACAAAAAGCACTGGGCAATGCTTAAAAGCTTTATAATTCTTAAAAAGTATTCATAATTTATCATTTCATAAATTTCAAAACTATCATATATCCATTTTAAGAAACAGTGTGGGCGCATGTAAATAAAAAAAAGAAATTTGAGCCTATAATATAATTAACACGATTGTCATAATTATTTTACATTATAAATTTTTATTAAGTATGTACACTTAAAAAATAATCAAGATTTAATTATTGTGAAAATTTGAAAAATACATTTATACTGAAAATGTACATACATAACGTTGGAATACACAAATATAAAATATATAATTAAAATATTGTGACCCAATTTTTCTTTTAGAAGATATATTAATTTAATTTAAATAGTTATAAAGGTATTTAATATTAGACAAGCTGAAACATAGTTCATAAAATTGTGTACTAGTTTTTTTTTCTACAAAATGATTAATTGCAACGTCGATATAATTGCTTTCTAATATACAAAACAATTGTTTTCTAATATATAAGAACATAAAGAGACATAAATGTTCTAAAACAAAAATAAATTTAATTAATATTCAAGTTAAAAATTCTATAGGAAATTTGGCAATGTTTGAAGGACGTTTGCAGGAATCATTTCAAGAGTTTCTTACAGGAATTTTAATTGCAAAAATCGTCTGCGAAAATTGCCTGCAAAAGTCCTGTAAAACGTTTTTATTTATTAGAAAAATTTACAATAGACAATACATTATAAAACTGCAAAACTAATTATAACACTGTCTCTAATACAACAAATATAAAATATGGAGTACAGAGCCTGTCAAATTTTCTGCAAAACTTTTTCTAACAGACCATACCTATACCGCCTACCTACAGCGTGAGATTATGGCTGAAAACTTTGTCTGATAATAATTGATACAAAAAGGAAGGATATATGTAATAGGCTGTAATAGGGGTTTGCATATTTCAAATTATTTTTTCAATTTTAGTTACAATTATTTACTTCTCGATTGATAAAATGTAAAGTAAGAAAAATAAATTTTAAATTGGTTTTGACACCACCTTCAGTGTCTACACAGAGAAAAATATTTCTAGGGAATATCATTTGTTCAAATAAACAATAAAATAATTATTACACATCTCAATAAAGTCGACTTTTAACTTGAGGTATTTTAATGAACGATATTTGATTAGTAAAGGAATGAGTTAATCATGTGCATCTGTTAGCTAATTTTATAATAGAATATTTTTAATAAATATATAAATTTGCTTATAATAATTCAAATATTAATTTACATTGTTTAGCTTAACTAATGAGGTCTCTTGCGATTCATATTATCTATTTTATTTTAAACCCCTCTGTAGTTGTATAAGCTACTGATGTAAGTAGCCGTGGTCCATAGATTTCTATATGTATCATAATGGAAAGATGATCTTTCTCGAAAAAGCAATACTAGATAGTAGATTTGCTTAGAGTGTATAGTCTAATTTAGACTCAAAAACTTTCACTTGAATAAACTATAAATTATCGACTTCCATAGCTGGATTATCGTAACAAACTTCAGGATCTCGTTCATTATCAATAGCCCAAGGTTGTTTTTCACCGGAAGCAAAAAGACCATAAATAATAGCTCCGATTAAGTAAACGATGCTGGCTATCAGAAATACTACACGCCACTCTTCCGCTGTCTAAACAATCATACGTAAAAAATATTATTCCAGGCACAATTTATTAGACGTATTTACAAAACATGTGTAAAATCATGACCTTATCTTGTATAATGTAGCCGGTAATTATAGGACTGAGAATTCCTGGCAAAGTAGCAACAGTGTTGCCTATTCCCATCAATACACTCGCATGTTTAGGTGCAATATCCAAGTAATTAACACTAAAAAAACATAATAAGTCACTTTTCTTTATTAGTAATTAAGTACTTAAGATAAGTGAGAGCGAAGTTACAATTCTAATTGCGAATAACCATATGGGTTTCCAGTGCCCACCTCTTGTTTTTTGACAATCTCTGGATGGATATCCAGTGGATATCCATGAGGATATTCAAGTAGTCATTACCCGGTTGAAAATGTCTAGAACCTGGAATTCCACTTAGAAATCCACGTGAATTCAAGGGGAAATTCATATAGATTCCGTATGGAATTCTATGTGGAATCATGATGTAATTTTGGACGGATTACCATATGGATTCCGTACGGATTCCATATGGATTCAGTATGGATTCCGGATGGAAATCCGCAAGAAATCCTTATGAAATCTATGTGAAATCCATAAGGATTCCATATGGATATTTTCAACCGGGTAGTGAATAGAATTAATTCCAGGAGATGTGCTGACTCGAAATACTTTGGCTATATTTGGATTCATTTGGAGCAATTTCAGCTTCGCAATACTCGCTATAAAATATGTACGGATGAATAATTACAACGTACCTGAATCCAGACCATGCAAATCCTCCGAGACCAACTGCTATCGTGATGCAGGTGACTGCTCCGATCGGTGTCAGTATGTAGGCGGTGCAAGCCATGAAAATAGTTTGACTCACGAAGGCGCTGCAATTGAAAATTTTCCGAACCTGCGTTGTAGTGAGGATCTTTCTTGAACGAAAATAATCAGCTAAATGGCCGGAGAATTGTAATACCAGTGCCATCACCAAATAAGGCAGCGCCGACAGAAATCCCGTCTTTTCCAATTTGAAATTCAACACATCTGCATTAAATAATAGGAAAGTTATTGCAGATTATAATGTTAGAATAGTAAGCTGTGTTACAATTACCATTCATAAAGGTTGGTAGCTGAGTGAGCATAGTATAAAAACCCCAATTTTCGCTAAAATGTGCCGACACAATGGCCCAGACTGCTGGAGATGTGAACATAGCTTTCCACGGATGCGAAATTTTCTGAAAATCAATTTCAAAGTTCAATTATTATTGTCTAATTAATTCAGTCTTTTAGTACAGTTCTAAATAGATCACATTATTACATCCAATATGGTTTTGGCATATGGGTACACCATACGAATAAATCACATAAGAAAATCACCCAAGAATAAGATAGGAGCGAGACATTCAGTCGTTTGGTAGTAGAATAATACAAGTAGCTTTTTCACATTTAATATGCATCTAGTTCTTCTGTGTAAAGTGCTATATACTATGTGATTTTATTATGTCATCAATCCGAGTGATTACCATGAATCAACAATGTATCGCATGGAGTAAAGCACTTTTTTTCCAGTACTTGGAAGTGCAACTTAAAATATGCCGAGGAATCTAAATAAGCTTTTCTGTTTCAACCCAGCCATATATCTTTAACATTGTATATAAACCTGCTGTTCAGTGGAACCAAGGGTACGCTTAATGTATTTGAGCTCGGATTCGCTAATGTAAGGGTCATCTTCTGGATGATCTTTGACGACGATGCTCCAGCAAACGTACCACAATAGTCCAAGCGCTCCGAAAACGTAAAAGATACTAGGCCAGCCGAGTCTCTCGGCCATAATGCCACATACGGGCATAGCGAAGACTGTGCCGACAAAGCTTCCGGAGAAAGCTAGAGTCGCCAGTTTGGATCGCTCGAGTGGAGGTGCCCAGTTGGCCCATATTGCGTGGATGCACGGATACGTCACACCCTGTACAAATAAATGTTTTTAATGTCAAATAAAATAAAGGTTCAAATAGACTGAAGCTTTTTAACCTTTACAGGGCCGGCATTTTTCAGTTCAATATCGATATCATAGATATGGCTAATTCATTTATAAATAGACCCAATATGCACAGTTTTATTACTCCCTCCCCAAGTGGCCATGCAAGAGCCTGGAAAGATTAAAAAGATTGCATATGCCAGAACCAACCTCGCAAACTCCTTCGAGTATTCGGACAGCTATTAGAAGGTAAACGCTGTACCTCGTTATAGGCGGTGTTACGATTGTGAAAAAAGCCGTGACAGCGATACCGAATCCAAAAACGCGCTTTCCGCCTATGCGAGATGCCAACCAGCCGCCTAGTAATTGTGTGCTTATGTAGCCGTAGAAGAAGGAGCTCAATATGAGACCTTGCAATCTGGAGTCCCAAACGAATTCATTGTCCTGTTTAGTACAAATTCTCAATCATTTAGAAAACTTTGTCTCGTAGTAGTGCAGTTTTTTTTTTATTATAGTATTGAAAACTAATTTAAAAAGTCAATACTTGCATAGAATGTCTTGCCATTCGCATCGACGTTCGTTCGATTAGACGTCATTTTTACGATTGCTACGCTCAAATTTACTCGGAGAATGTAAGATACGAAGAAACCAAAAAATGACAAAACTGCTACTACGTATCTTCTTTTGCGCCAGAACATCCAAGAAACATCTTCCTCGTCTCCATAACGCACTCTATAATGAAAATAATCGAACATTTTTATAGAGTAGTGTTTCGCATTATTTTTTAGTGCGATCTATTTATACTGTCAGTAGTAACTCACGTGGCAGCTGCTGGTTCCTTAGATGGGTTTGCTCCCTTCCCTTCCATCTTTAACTGTGTAAATAAAAATAAATGCGGTTAATCATCAAATATGATTCTATTCTCTGACTATTCTGCGTTAGATCTGATTTAATAAACTATATATAGAATGCCCTCCTAGAGTTTAATAGCGGAAAGTGATAACCATATTTATTTTAAGTAACATAAAGATACTTCAACCATAGTCTATACGAGTTGTCTGTACTGTCTAAATACATGAAACAAGAGAAAATAAGTAAAAATGTGAAAATTTCACTTATTTGATATGTGGAAATATTTTTCACACATGCTTCACATGTGAAATATTTATTTACTTATTCATATGTGTATTTCGAATTATTACGTATATGAACCGTATTTCCACGAATATATTTTCACTGTTTTACGTGTTGGTACGCGACCATTGTCTCGCATTGTCTCCTCTATGTAAGAATCAACAAGAAGATTGTGCTGTGCTTTAATGCCACGCGGTTGTTTGATCTTCTCCTCAAGATTAACTTCGTCTTAAATCTGACATACCTAGTGCGTGGAAAAATTTCTATAATTTTATACAAATATACAGTGAAGATCGAAATTATATCGTACAATATTTAACTGTAAGTTAAATTAAGTATTAATTTCAAATGCTATTCTAAAATTTAAGCTGATAAAACATTTATTAACTTGAAACCAAAATTGATAAGTGATATTTCGCATAAAAATATATTTATATATGTAATCACTAGGAATTAATTTATATATTTTAATTATTTATAAAATTGGCGGACATATTTGTCCATATACAAAATAACATAAGATAATGGCAGGACATCAGAAAAGAAGCGTGGTTTCCGCGCATTACAAAATAATCCAAAACATAATATAATTATAAAACATATACAACAACGAATGCAATTTCATTCGAGATTTCATTCGAATAAGCAATATAGAACTTTAAATTCTAATAATTCAACAAAACTTTAACCACAATATCATTGTTTGCCATTTAAATGCTTTAAAGTTCTGAAAATTCAACATACATTTCGGTATCGTATTCCAAAGACGAGTAAATATGATTATCGGATAGAAAAAACTTAAAGTTTGAGTTAGCACATCTCTCAAATAATAATCAATTATTTCTCAAACTGTATCTCACATCACGATTAGTAAAGAAGTCTCTCGCTTCAATGCACAAGATAATATTAATTATAATCTAGTGAGACAGTATAAGGCCACTTAAACTGTAAACTGGGAGTCTAAAGTAAATATATTAAATTGCTTGGAAATATGAGTGTAGTTGGGATCCACATAACTCAGTAGCTGCTTTAAAAGACAAATATCTCAAAAATCTTCTTTATACGGCCTTAAGTTTACTTGTGTGAATTTGTAAAGATTTGTTTTCATATGGGTGAACCATAGTGTATTATAGGAATATGATAAAGTTAATATTATTTTGCTTAAAATAAAATAATTTTATTTATCGTTTATCATAATTTATGTTTTATCCATTTTTTTGTGAAAATTAAGTAAGAACTATATTTTCATGATAAAATAGGGACCAAAACTATACTATGATTTATAATGACAAATATTTTCTTTTAAGACAAAAGAATATCAAATTCATATATTTATAGGAATTATTTACATATTTTGATGTAAAATAATACTAGGATATATTTTCCAGTATTCGATATTCAAGTGAGAGATTACGCCAATCAATAAACTTAAAATTTCACTTACTTAAATAGTGAACGTTATATATAATTTGAAATTGAATTCTCACTAGTTGTTAATATGATATTTTCAATATTATGAAGTGCATTTCCACATATTGTAAAAGTGATTATTATTCTCATTTTTATGAAATAATCATTCACTCTTTCAGAATAAGCACTTTATTTAAGTGGTTTTTCACTATTTTAAATTTAGAAAGTATTAAAGTCCATAGTTTTAAGTATTTTTATGATTGCACAAGGAGATTCATATTAATTTAATATTTAATTAGTACGTCGTTCAAAAGTGCAGATATTTAATCATAGGTACATGTCGTCGTTAAGTGATTGACTCGAATCTGTTACGGAACATAATGTGAAATTTAGACAAACGCACGTCAAGTTTAAATAACATTTTATTACTATGCAATATATCAATATGAGCTGACAAATTTTTATAAATTCTTACTGTTGATTTTCTTTATTTTCCAAAGACCTTCGATAGTTCAAATTTTAATTATATAAATAGTTGTTTTAAACTTAACAAGTGACTCATGACTTTTAAATTAATTAGTGAGTGTTCATTTGTAACTACAATAAGGAAAGTGAAAAAGGTTTTGATGTGAATATACAATATACTTGTACCTTTAAGCCCTGAAGAGGAATATCCTTGCCATACACTCCAAACGTACGATAAGTAAAATAAAAGTATTCTGCGCGTAGAGATCGAGAGTTCGAAGTGTCTTTTTTAAAATTCATCTATCTGTTATATATTGTTTGTGTACCGTTTAAAAGCATTTAAATCATTATGATTACCCTGAGTAATCAAATTTCGTATTTCAGCTGTAATTACAAAGTTCTTAAAACGGACAATTTTCGAGGCATTACACTACGTAAAATAAGTTTTTTATTTCTAAACAATTTTATGCAAAAAAAAATTTAACTGTGCACATGTTAACTGTCAAGTGGCCAATAATAATAGATGATAAATTATTTTCTCTACTCTCATAATGAATTTTAAAGTGTCTCGAACGGTACTATAAAAGTTTATATATATGCAACCATTCTCTTAACATCAAAGCTACATCAGCATTATATTCACTTATGACAATCACGTGAAATTTATCCTTTACGTGGTACTGCATTCAATTGAAGGACTATAGACAGTATTTGAAATCTACATTGCAGACGGATTGATAAGCGCCAAAAAATAGTTTTTATAACTATATAATTTGAATTCCCCATTCATTTCAGGTATTAAGAATGTATAGCCTCGTGTTTTATCACGTCAATCATACGCAGATTTTAATGGCATGTGTATAATATTTTCTTGATAAATTTTTAATAAAAAAAATTTCATCTTTTTTAACAATAAGCTTAGCACAATATTAGAAATATATATTTGTAATAAGTAAGGAATCTAAAGAGGTATCAATAAATCAAGACACGTTACTGACATTTTTATACCTGAGTATATGTATTTATATACAATAAAATTAGTAAAAGCCTGTACAAGATATTTTTGAACATTGTTAAAAAAGTTTAGTTGTGATTTGCATTGATAAAAGAGTTTACTAGAATGCAGATTGATAAGCAGCAGTTAGCAGTAGCGCTGTTATGTAGCATACAAACGGAAGAGATGAATTGTAACATTGCGCGGCTAATGACAAGTGCAGCAAGGAGACCTAGTTTTAAAACACGTGGACAATATACCAATCTTATGTGGTCCGGATTCCGCAGCTTATAGTGAACCATGAAAGCAGACAGATGCAATAAAAGTCCAATGTCCTGCACTGTGTTTTTACTCAAGTAGTTCCACGTGCATTTATTTTCTTACATAGAACATTTGTATTGAGTGAAAGATACTATACGCGTCGAGAAGTGAAAGTAATATTAATGGACGACTTTTGGAAGGGGGAAAAAAAAAGTCAAGAGGTCGAGTGTACGTGGAGATACAGTCTGTTACAGTGTATACCGTAGATTATGCACAATTACCTGCTTACACGAAATTGATAAGGAAGAATGCCAGATTTTCCTTTTGTGCCCACCAGCAAGTGCTAAGCGACACCTTCACTCCAACGTACTAAACTTCTTGTGCATTGACGCGGACACGGCGAAGGTTTAACGCGAAATGAGAGTTGACAGTGTCTAGATCGTGATTTCGAACGGTGTATAGGAATTGTGACAAAGAAAGGCAAAAACCTGACAAGTAGCAACGCCGTCGATGCAAATTGAAATATCTCCTTCCAACCTCTGTTAGTTCTTCGAGATATAGTTTTTACTTTCATTTAGTTCGAAACAATTTCTCAACTAATTTCTTATCGAATTCGGATACAAGCTGAAAAATCAATTTTTAACTGCAAATACGACGTTTGTTATTATAATGAATAATTTTGAAAAAGGGTAACATACATTTTCATTTTAATTATTTAGTAAATATGAAATTACGTACCAATTGTTACAGATTGTATTCATCAGTCATTAATAAATATACGTGCTAAAATATTATAGGTAATCTGACTTGATTTCAAAACTTACATCTTTTATAACAAGAATTATAGTTTAATCTAAAGATATAACGAAAAAGCTCTTATCTATATAATATTAATTTTACGACTGTTGTTACAAATAATATTCTATTTTACAGCTTGTTATATGCATGCCATAAAACTATATTTAAACGTATCTCAATGCCGAGGTACTCAATCACTAGCCGTAAACTTCACGGTTTTAATTCACGCGGTTACAATTCTTAGATTTACCCTACTGTGCACGATAAAGATCGAAAATCTGTGTGGAACGAGTTAACTCGTCTTTATTCATAGGAGAGTTAAGTATAGATCTATATGTAAAGGTATTTTAACATACCTTTTTTAGGCTTCACTTAGTTTTTCTCTGTAAAATTGTAATTAATACTGATTTTAAAACAATAAAAATTTCAAATTTTATATCGTCCTGAATAATGACTATATCTTTAACACATTTATTTACTTATTAACATAATAATAAATAAATATTGCTAATTAAAAAAAAATTATTCCCAAGATTTTATTTAAGTTACTATAATTTTCTTGAAAGGGAATTAAAATTACCTTTCATGACATGACTAGTGGTACAAATATTGATGATTTTTTAGAAACATATTTTTATAAGGTTATTTAAGTTGCTTCAAGCTTTTAATCATTCTAAGAATAGTTAATCCAATTATTTTTTTTTGTAAATTAACGGTGCACTGTCAACTTGTACAACAATTAAACGGTATACATTTAACTGTATATAATTATGTATTTGATACAGTACAATCACTGAAAATATAATCGATATTAAATGAAAATATAAACATAATCTACACTTTACGAATAAATGAACATGTGTGAAAGGCTATAATCGAATAAATTTTATTCGATTCTTTTCTGTTGTACTTATATGTAATTTTGAATCCTATATGCCTAACTGTTCTTATCTTAATTGACGGCTTCGCACAACAGTTACAGAACTGTGTTCATAGATTTTTACGATTAGTAATCGGCTATAGAAATGTGTCGATCTACAATTTTATTTCTCTTAGTTTTCATTAGTACAAAATTTACAATTGAACTAGTCTAAATAGAAACTGCAAAACGTGCTCAAAAATAATATTCTTTTGGTTTTCATATTGGTTAAGTACACTGTTTTAGAACATTGGGAAATTAATAATGCAGTTGACATATCAAGTTTAAATCAATTTCAACTACGTTTTTTTCTACAATGACTATGGAAATTCTTACTGAATTTATGAAATTCTCAAAAACACGTTTTTAATAAAAATAATAAAGAAAAGCCTAAGCAGTTAAACTAATCGTTTCATTCGTGTAGCCGTGAAGGACAAAAACACTATTACAGTTCGAAGATTATGAATGTACTTGAAAATTATGGATTAAAAATTAATGTAAGCATGTCATAAATAGAAATTAATAACTCATTTTGTACATTATAACAATGATCTATTTATAAACAAAACTGGATAAAGTAAGTTTTAATCGGTGCATATAAGACAATAAAATTTTTTTCTTATACCAAGGTGCTATAATTTGAAAATAAATAATAAAATCAGGACACATTTTATCTGTTTGATAAGTAAGGTGTAAAAATTTTATTATATAAACCATGTTTAATAGAATATAGAAATGATATATGATATATTATTGCTTGTGTATCCAATAATTTATTTTCGCAAAGAAGTTATCGACCTCTATACGAACCAACGGAAGGGATCGATAAATAAATAGTTTACATTCAATAATATATTTAATCTCCTCCTCATCAGGGCAAAATTAGTCACAACTATTTACTTATTGATCCTTTCCACTGGATTGTAGAGGTCAATAACTTCTTTCCGAAATCATTTTTAATAGAATTAAGTTTATACCTATGCACCTATATGTATATGCAATCATGATTTTGTAATCGTGAATACCAAATGCTATTCACGATTACAAAAGTTTAGTGTTACCCTGAAATTGGTAACCATGGCATCATAAAACTTCATTCATTTGTAAATTTAGTCAAATCCATTTTTAACTCCAGCTGGTTATTTTCGAAGTAATAATACTATTATATACAAAATGCTTCTGAGTAAGTGAATTTTTTAGTATAAAACGTACTTTGTAAATTATTATATACAAAATCATGATTTTACAGGTATATGATTCGAGGAATTGTATGTTTAAAAAAATATTCATGAATGTTATAAAGTTAATGAATTTAACTCGACGGCGTATCGTTATAACCATAGCCTCTGCGTTAGCTATAGGTATGCTATAATGATATGAACAGCCAGCTGATGGCGACGTTGCTGCCACGCGTACACGCTTCATTATATTTTCTTCCAGAATCCAAAGACACGTATTTTTTATTCCTACGCTGCAGTCGGTGGGTCCATGAAGACTGGTGGCGCCTTTTTGAGTGCACATTTAACGCGTGAAGTATACACTATATATGAAATATATAGATATATTAATTCCACAATGCCTACGTAGAACTTACGGATTTTGTCACACTTGCACCCATACTGCCTATTAATAATACGAAATATGTTTTTTATAATTATAGACGGAAACGTAGTAGGTATTTATGACTAATATTCTGAAAGTTAAATATTTGAAGATTCGAACAAACTTTTTTGCCTAAAATTATTGCGTAGAAGCAGGAGTTAACAAAATTGTGCATTTTAAAAATTCAATATTTCACTGAAATAGGCGGAAGCATATACTGTTTTTATTTAAATAGCAATTAAGTACTTTAAGAGTGTAAAACTTTAATTATGACAAAAAATATTAAATTTCATTTTGTGAAAGACCCTTATCTGTTCTAGCGAGACACTTGTAATATTACTGAGGAGCTGCTGGTAGTAATATTATGTATTTATCTCGGTAATTATACGTATACAAAAATTACAATGTCTATGCAATTTCTATGCAATCTGTGTATTTGAATCGTTTTGTTTGTAACATATAGGAGTATATCTATGTAGATACCGCGATATAGATATATTACCTGTGTTTACAAACGATCGATCCGACGTTTTGACTATACTCTATATACGGACGCTACAAATTAAACTATATCTATATCTATATGTATAATAGTGTTGGCAAACGATTAATTGTATCAGTTGTAGGTATCTGCCGTATCCACACCACAGATGCACTTATGTTGGTACAGACAACAATCATGTTAAACACTGTGATTCCGTTAAACAAGAAAAAAATAAAATAGTAAAATTACTTTCCTTGTATTGCGTTATAAATAATATTGCAAGAAAATTATCAAAATATGTATAATTGCACTTCACCAAAGGTTCATACCTACTTTGTTTTGAATTGTTTCCAAATTGCTTCAATTCCTAGTATCTACATAATATACGATATAGTTCTGCATTGACACTTGTTAAAATAATGTTCCTAAATATGTTTTATAAAATAGAAATAAGAGCGTAAATTATATATTAAATAAAAAACATTTATTGTACAGCTTACATTGCTTATATTATTTAGTCACATTAAAATTTGTGAATGATTGCAAAATTTCATTTTTATAAATACACTCATTTTAATTATCTAGAGTAATTAGCGTTGATATAATGAAATAGGAAGACCAAAAAGAATAGGGTCACTCCCAAAATATTTGAGAAAATCGCCAGCTGCACATCAGTGATCATCTGTGAAGATGTTTAATAAATATATATTTCTAAATACTTTAATTTTTCTCATTTTGAAAAAGATTAACATTCCTACCTTGCAAATTTGATTTGTAGATAAATTCCTTTTTAAATTCGTAGTATAGCTTGCATACGTGTTCACGTATTGACTAAATAAAATTCCTAACCTCTAATTTCCAAACGACTCACTGCTCAAATGCTCACAATGTGTAAGAGTGAGACAACGAGATTGTTGAATGACTAACCAATCACAGAACTCACAACAATACTGTACTGCCAGCGCGGTCGCCGTTCCGTGAGGTTGAGGTCGTGTCTACAATCTACATAAGCATGCAATGCATGCTATCATTGCTATCTCATGCCAGTTTCTTGTGTTGACTTTTCGGATAGAGTGGAGGATTGAGGGTGAACTAGTGATTCCTGCCAACTCAGAAAATGTCTTTGGTTATGTTTTTTGTATACTTACAACTTTTAGGAATATTTTTTCAGTTGACAAGAATCATTAGTTCACACTTCATCCCCACTCTATCCGCAAAGTAGCACAAGAAACTGGCATGAGATAGCATGCTGTAGACACGGCTTCAAAACCGCGTACTATAGGATATATTTGTATATTTTGTATTGTAAACGCGGTCAGAGGTAACTATATAGTTCCTTTTGTGAAATGCGAATGTGGCCTAATTATTAAAGAGCAATAGTTTGAAGGTTATGTGCATGTAATTATGTTCAAATATGTAGAAGACTTTTAGTTATAAAGGGACCTTTTTTTTATTTAAACTTCAACATTCTTATAAAGTTGTTCCTAACAACTGCTAAAATGGGTCTGTTGACAATATTAAAAAAGCTAAAACAAAAAGAAAAGGAAATGAGAATTCTTATGTTGTAAGTATTTACTAATTTTGGCTTGTATTTATATTAGGATTCAAATTTTTTATTTTATATAAAGACATAATTCTATCAAATTGTTTCATCAAATTAGTATTGAATTATTTCATTGGTTATAAATAGATTTAATATTTTAGAGGCTTAGATAATGCTGGTAAAACAACCATAGTGAAAAGATTAATAGGTGAGCCTATTGATACAATATCCCCAACTCTAGGTTTCAACATAAAGACATTGGATCACAATGGATATAAACTTAATGTGTGGGATGTAGGAGGCCAAAAATCTTTACGTACATATTGGAAAAATTACTTTGAAAGTACAGATGGATTAATTTGGGTAGTTGACAGTGCTGATAGAAGACGTTTGGAAGATTGTAAAGAAGAAATGCATAAGTTGCTACAGGAAGAACGTTTAGAAGGAGCAACACTTTTGATTTTTGCTAATAAGCAAGACTTACCTGGTGCAGTAACAACAGAAGATATTGCACAAATATTGGATTTAGAAAGTATAAAAACGCATCACTGGAAGATTTACAAAGCTTCAGCTATTACTGCTGAAAATTTATTGGAGGGTATAAATTGGATCGTAGATGATATTTCGAAACGAGTATTTTACAATGATTGAATAATCAAACTTTTTTTAACATAGCTTCTAACTGCGATTGGTTAAATTATGTATGTATTTATAAAATGCTCCAAGACACTAAGGTGCAAAGGTATATAATTCATCAACTCTAGCATTCAAATAATAAATATTTAGGTAATGTATTATAACTTTTGTACAGTTTTTTTATTGTATACACTAATTTATTAATGATTAAAATTTTTATAAAATCTTTTTCATTTTTACTTTTTTGCCTTTTTTTTACCCTAAAAAATATTATTTTCATTAGACAAATATTTCAATGCTTATAAACACTTTAAATAAAAATAAAATTACCTTTTTTGCTGTTTTAGATGACTGCTTTTTTTTATCTGATACAATAGACTCAACTTTAGGTCTGGGCGTAGGTAACTTAGTATCAGGAAAATATGACATATATGATTCTTTTAAAGCTTCTTGATCTAATGTTCTTTTAGTTACTAGAAATTGTTTTGCAATTTCAAGAGCTAATGTTTCTGATATTTTAATCTTATTATCAGTTATTGAATCTAGAAATTTTCCTATAAAATTATAAAATAATTGAATTAATCATGTTAAGATATTATTTTTTCAGTAATATAAATGAGAACCTTTGCTTATTTTAGCATTTTCAAGTGATAATACAAAATGCCCAAAATTTTTACGCTCTTTTTTTTTCTTTGTATTCATTGCTTCATGATTAGCTGTACTAAAATATAGTTCTCTTAAATCTGGTCCAACAATTATATAATTTTCTAAAATTCCACCTAATTTAATAGTCAGCTCAGGTTTTATTTCTTTTATGTTATCTAATGCAGGAAGAACATCTTTTGTTGCCCAGAAACCTTCTAAGTCAAGCAATATTAGCGGACATCTAGTAAATTTATCTGATGAAAGACGTTGTATAAAACTAGTGATTCCTTTTGATCCTAATGGATTCTGGTTAAGTCGAAATTCTTTTAAAGATCTATTGGATAATAGTACGTCTGCAATTCTTAATGCTTCACGATCTGTGATACTATTTGCTGAAAAATTATTTTAAATAACATGTTAATGCTATTTTTAAAATTTTTTGATTAATCATAATTGGATATTCTAAGCAATAAGCAATAATTTTCTTATTTTCAATATTTTAGTACCTGTAAAATTTAAATTTTCAATATGACGAGAGTTAGCAATATAAGTGAACATAAAAGGACCACTTTCTTTTCCTATACAATTCCATGATAAGTTCAGGTGAAGAAGTGAAACGCTTTGTACTAAACTTTTAAACAATTTTTCAGCTGTTAAATTTGTATTTAAACTATTCCAGCTAAGATTCAAACTTTCAATTGAATCATTTTGTGTAATCATTCTTTGCAGGTCAACTGCTGATCCTTCATCAAGGCCATTATCAGAAATATCGAGAATTTTTAAAAGGGTGTTGGCTGACATTGCATTTGCTATGTAATAGAAACCTTCGTTTCCTAATTCACAGCGATTCAAATTAAGTTCTGTCAATACTGGTGAAATAGATAAACATTGTTCAAGTCTCTTTGCACCTTCTACACCTATTTTGCAAGATGTAAGATCTAACTTTGTCAAAGCTGTATTACGAAGCAAAAGTCTATTTAAAAAATAGCAAGCATTGTCAGTTAAATAGCTTTCCTGTTCAATACAAAATTAAATACATTATTGTAGTATATCTATTAAACTAAATGCTTGTTCAAAAATAGAACTTAATTCTACCTGTAAATTTAAACTTTTTACTGTAACATTTAAAAGCATAGCTTCACTTAAGGCTTGCATTATTTCTGCATCTATGCAGTAGTATTTTAAATCAACTTTATTAGTTCTTAATTGTTTGCGTAAACATTCTATTGGAGCCAATTTCAGTATTTTAGCTAGATCATAAAATTTGTTTATCCCATTTGCTTTATAAGCTGTTGGAGTTGGATATAATATCCAAAATGCTGAATCTAAACCTGGGTCTTGTGGAATGGGATAGAAACTGTACAAATTCAAAAGTTTTAATTCAGAATCACTTATACTAATATTTTTTAAGCAAGGATGGGTAAAACTTTTCTCAGATTCGGATTTTAATGATGTTTCACTTGCATCTTCTGCAGAAGAATCGGATATTATTGTTTCTTCATCATAGCTCTAAAAAAGAATGGTAATAAACGTTATTAAAAATACTGTTGGAAGCACATGTTCAGTTTTGCACACTACAAACTTTTTCACTCTCCTCTGATTTACTTATTGAACTCCTAGCTTCAGTTAAAGCAAGACTAATTTTTTTAGTTATTTCATCACTTTTATCTGACCATTCTTCATTATTTATGCTCCAGTCGCTATCAAAAGCATATGGATCGTGTTCAAAAATGGTCTGCATTATCTTTGAAGAAACAATAACATTCATTTAATTTGTTTATAATTTTTTTAATTAAATTTCACACATTTTAATTTTAAACCAACTATAAAACCAAGTATCCTGCTTTGTTTTATTTGTTACATGTGATAACAATGTATAGCATTGTATGAATACATACCTGTACTTCCTCCATTTGCTCCATTTCCACAATAATTTACTACTAATTAGTTTAACTATAAATACAATAGATTAGCTTAAATATTTTTTATTATAGACTAATTATATACGTTACATTGTTTCAGAAATCAAAATAAAAATTTACTCCCATAATTTATAATTGATACTGAAATATTTTACAATTTTTATTATACCTTATGAAGTTATCTACATATACTGCACATTACATACAAATGAAACTCTTCTTTTTATATTTTTATAAAAAGCATGGGAAGAAAAATAATAATTCAAAGCGATAATTTTTTATATATTTACTTTTCTAAAAAGTAAAAGAATTTTGAACAAGACAACTATTCTAAAATAAAGTTTTTATGGGGATGTGTTATGGTCGGAAAAATTCCTACCAGTTTTTGCATTTAACGATATATTATATAAAAAAAATTTTTTGAAAAAAACTCTGTTCGCAACTCGGTAGTTCCATCCACAATTCGTAGAGATTTTTGAAGTCAAAAATTACGGAGATTAAAATTGCTGTGAATTACGAAAGAAATGTTTGAAATTCATGAAACTGGAACCACGTAATAGTTAAGTATATGTATATCATTACCGAGGTGGTGACAGTTTTTTATTTTTCAAAAATTAAGGTAGTAGTACCATGTTAAACGTTTTAGTAATGAAAAAACTATAATTCTTCACTGATTTCAATAAACCAAAGTTTGTTTTATGGATCCCCAAAAAAAACAATTTTCTTACCATTTTAGATTTCATTAATTTAATTAATTGAAAAATTTCTTTTATACGTATAATAAAGAAAAAAGCATAATTTAGAAATACATAATATTAGCAACACTTTGTATTATATAGCATAATAATTTCTTCAAAAGATTAAATCTGCTCTAATTAAAAAAAAAAAAAAAATTAATATAAGTCTTTAAAAAATTTGATGCGGTGAATAATTGTACTTTTTTTTGGGATGCAAAAAACAAACTTTGGTTTATTGAAATCGATCAAGAATTATAGTTTTTTCATTAGTAAATCGATTACCGAAACAACCTTATAGGAAACCTCCCATATAGCACTTAATCTTGATGCAATATTGTAACAATATTGTTTCAGGAGATCCGCAAGACTCGTTAATATTGCATCAATATTACAGAAATTTTTAAAAACTACGCTACAATATTGCTCGAATATATGGTTGCCGTTTTTCCATTATTTCGCAATTTTCATTTTCTGTAGAATTGTATTTGTAACCTATTCAATATTGCAGCAACATTCCTTCAATATTATTAGTCACTGTCTGAATATTTATACTATATTATATTATTATAATATATTATACCATATATT
>UELV01000508.1:0-22197 GCA_900490015.1 Megastigmus stigmatizans
CTTAGAAACCCTAAAATGGGAAGTCTTACCCCACCCGCCGTATTCTCCGGACATTGCTCCTTCCGACTACCATTTGTTCCGATCGATGGCACATGGCCTAGCTGAGCAGCATTTCCATTCTTATGAAGAAGTCAAAGAATGGATCGATTTGTGGATCGCCTCAAAAGACGCATCGTTTTTTCGAGATGGTATCCGACAATTGCCCGAAAGATAGCAAAAAGTAGTGGCTAGTGACGGACAGTACTTTGAATCATAAACAGCTAATCACTTTTTCAGAATAAAGCCTCAAATTTTCGAAAAAATCGGCGGAAGCAAAGTTGTGCACCTAATACTTATAAAATATAAAAAGAATCAATGTAACTAACAGCATTTTCTTAATATATATATATATAATGTTTGCGTTGAAGTAAATAAACGAATTGGTGACGATCAACGATGTTTATGCTATGAGGTGTTTACTTCTTTGTTAGCTGATCTATAATAGTTCTATATTCCTTCAAGCCTTCTTCATTGATTTCTTCATATTTTGGTATTTCTAATTTCATTCGTGAAAACCACCTGACTGTATTTTTGTACTCGCTCATGTCAAAGTCGAAGATCTGAAAAATTTTAATAACTTGCGTAAGGAACTTTCAGATTATTAAATTCTACAAATTTTACATTTTAATTAGCTTGACGTAGTTTGTTATTAATGATTTATTATAAATATAAAATGGAATATTATTAATTAAAGGGAATATTAGTATTACTGTTAAGTTGGAGACGGAAGAGGCGATAACGATATCTGCAACGGTTAGGTTTTTTCCGGTAACGTAGTCATGACCTTCGAGGAATTTCTCAAGAATTTCAAAGGCAACGTGGAGTTTTTCTAGCTTGACAGGATCCTTGGATAGGTTGTAATATATTGGAGCCAACTAGAATCAATTGATATGCAACTTTAGTTTCGATGCTTTTGAAGAAATATAAGCTTTTAAATTTCAATATTATCATCCAACTTGTACTTACATAATAGTCAAAAAAGGATTGATACAGTTTTATTGCATCGTAGAAGAGACGCTGATTTATAACGGCACGCGCCTTCGGATTCTTTGGGTAAAGCGAATCATTCTTGGCGTACTTTTCAATCAAATACGTACAAATGGCTCGGCTTGAAAATTTTTTCATAATGTAGATGGATTTAATTAAAAGTGAATCTGAATTTTATTGATAGTTGTGTTAAGCGTTACAAGTTTTACATAGTATGATTGACATACGAAGTTTTGCAAATTTGGCTCAATCGCAATTTAAAGTATTGCTTATTCTAAAGTTTAGAATTAAAATTTCTTTTTTCTTCTTTATTTATTTTTATTTTATTTTATTAAATTTACGAGAATAACCCTTACATGTAAGAAAAATTTTGCTTTACACTAATACAATCTAAATATGAAATAAAGAATACTTAAATACTTAAGATTGAAGTAGAGTTTTTAAACATTTTCGTATTTCTAAAAATAAAGCCAATCATGCTAAACGCTTTAGAAGTAATTTGTTCAATGTGCTTATTAAAAGATATATCTGTTTCAAATACAACACCTAAGTCCTTTATATATAATTACCTCTTTCAATAATTTGACCCTCGATCATGTAATCAGTACATATAAAATTCTTTCTTTTCCTATTAAATGACATAACTTTACATTTTGCCATATTTAGCGCAAGACCATTTCGCTCCAACCATTCCAGCATTACATTTAAATCCAATTGTAATTTCTTAACATCATTCATAGATTCTATTTTATAAAAAAGTTTCGCATCATCGGCAAACAGTAATATTTTACAAAAGGCTAAATTTCACTTTGTATAGTTAACAAAAACAATGAACAGCAACGACCCAAGATGAGATCCTGTACATAATTATGTAATTTTACATATGTGTTAATCTTATTTCTTTTGTTCTTTTTAAAGTTATTGTCATATTTACTTAGAACTTTTAAAAAAGTAGCTGCTAATTAGTATGCTACAAATAGCTTGGTGTAACGAGTTCTTAGTATATGAGAAAATGGCAAATTACCTTTCCCAAATGTAGAATCCATTGTCGTCAAGCGTGGGTACGGCGTGTTCTGGATTCATCTGTAATCACGTGATAATTGCGACTCGTTAAATAGTATTAGTCCGACGTGGAGTAGATTGATAAAAATAAAAACAAGGTCTTTTACAAAATATACATATCAGCCATTTTCTAGCTTCGAATGCCAATAATTCATTGTTCACTTACAAATACAGGTATTGATTTTTTTCCAAGGCTCATCCGCCATTAAAGTATAGACAATTTCCTAACAATTTTAACGTAGATGGCCAGGAACAGCACATTAGAAGAACTTAATATTTTATTGCGAGAAACTTAAAACTGAAATTGCTACAATGATTTTATTTCATTAAATATACAAATAGTATATTGGTTTTAAAATTGGTTTTATGGTAATGGTATGGCTCGTTTTTATTACTGCGAACAATACAACTATTTTTTTTTTATTTATTAGAAATACAACTATTTTAAAATAATATTACTATCTCAGAGAAGAAACTTTGTATCGATGAGAAATTTTTTTTTCAAAAATGATTAAAATATTTTTTTAAATCTATAGGACAAGATTTAAGTTCGGTTAGCGTAACAAGATCAGAAATAATTATCGGTTTCTTCGAACCAAATAGATTTCAAAGAGGCAAACAGGTTCTTTTTACTGTAAACGCGATTGTATTTGAAAAAATAAGAAAATTAGATTCCTAAGTCTTTGTAACATGAAAATTGTTAAGTAAATATTTAAATTCTAATGTGGTTCACAAATAATTTTTGTGTATTAATCACAAACCTAAATGTTTATTATCAGTTTTGAATATAGGAGACTAATAAGAAATGTAAATTTTATAAGAAACAGGATTATGCCGATTCACGAGTACAGTATATAAAGAAAGGAAATTGAAGTTTAAAAAGGTCATATAGGAAAAGTTACTAATACATAAACTATAAATCAAAACTAATTTGTTTGTTTAAAATCCATCTTTTTTATCACATACTTTTCATTTTTTTTTGTTTCTCTACTTTTCTTACTGTTGGATAAGTTAGATCGAATAGGCCGTTTTACATTATTTCTTTTTTTTTTCAATCTTGTTTGTAGTTTTTTGTTTGTTTAAGAATAAATGGGTGGATTTAATTCGAATGCTTTTGATACTGACAAATTTGGTTCGTCTCGCAAAATTCAAAGTATTTTACAAATCGGTTTCAACTGTCATACTTCATATATACCGACTAAAAAATAAAATTTCATTTTCTTCCCAATTATCTTCAAACTATTGAAGGAATTTAGCTTAATATTTTAATTTGTTTTCCAGATTTTGCACATAATAATTATTTAAGTTTGGATCAAATCTAAACGAATTATTCTACATTAGGTAGTTAATAAGTTACCGATTAGATTTCATTTAATAGATAGCAACAGAAATTGAAGGTTATGAAATGTATCGCAAAAGTAAGTTTGAAAGAGTAAGGATGAAGTTGATAAATAACGAAAAACATTATTCTTCAATTTTATAACGTGCTATCACATTTTAATTTAAAAACAATGTGTAATACATTTTCGTTTTGTATGTTTATCATTACACTTCATATTTTAACATTGTTACAAACAACTATTTTAATAGTGCTAATGAAGACACATGCGATAAAAAAGTGAACAAACATCCATGAAGGATGGTTTAATAATGATAATTATACAGGTGCATTTGCTTAAACGAAATTCACAGCGATGGCATGAAGCTTCCAACACTTCATTATTTCTTCAATTGCTCAACGAGTGCTTTGAACGCCTTCAATCCTTCTCCATTGGTTTCTTCGTATTTTGGTGCCTCGGATTTTATCCTTGCTAGCCACCTCGCCGTATTTTTGTACTGGTTAACGTCAAAGTCAGTCAGCTAAAACAGATCAAATTGTTATGCATTAAAGAACAAAATTTTTACTATTTCAGTAGTTATTACGAATTGATGTTCTGGTACCATCTAATGTTTTGACATTTTAAATTTATTAATAAAATACAGATTTGAAATAATAATCTGTTGTAATATGTTTAATTAAAACATAAGATCATTCGAGTGGCGCTCTGATTTGAGAGTGAAAATAATAACAATCTCAAAAATATGAAAGGGAATCGGTACATACCGTAAAGTTGGAGACAGTAGTGACAAGAACTAGATCGGCGACAGTGAGATTTTTTCCAGCAACATAATTCTGTCCTTCAAGGAATTTTTCAAGGAATTCAAAAGCTTCTTTGATCTTTTCCAATTTTGCTGGATCAGCTGGAGCACCGGCAAATACTTGTGGGTACTGTAATTTGATCGATTTCTTTCAGTTATTTGTCACATTCTCGCTGCTTGTGAGCTTATTGCTAATAATAATTACTTACAAAGTATTCGGCAAAGGAATTGTACAGGTTGCCCATGTCGAAGTACAGGCGCTGGTTAATTACAGCGCGCTGCTTCGGGTCTTTGGGGTACAGCGAATCGTCCTTGCCGTACTTTTCGACCAAGTACGTGCAGATCGCTCGGCTGCAAAAGAATAATTGAATTTTAAATGCTGAAAAACACTAAAGACTTATTTTGTTTTTCATATATTAGTGAAGAATTAAGTATTGACTGAGACATTATTAAATCTTTGTGTATGAGATGATGTTTTCATATTTGTTATTGTAGAGTTTACAAGTCACTTAAATATTTTATGTTTTTTTCTTTTTAGGCTTTATTATTTAAGTTTTCATAAAAATATGAATTTACATATAATTGCAATGGGCTCTTGGTGCTACATTATTAACTACAAAATTTGTATTCAAATTTTCTTAACGTTTCCTTATTCTCACAATATTGAAAATTGTATATCAATTTGAGTATTGAAAGTTGTGTAACATTTTGTTTCTGTACAGAAAGCATTAAAGGTAATTTTTTTCCTCAGGGCATTGTCAACTTAATTGTTAAAATGTTAAGAAAAAAAGTCGAGCAAGTATGCAGATTACCTTTCCCACAGATAGAAACCATTGTCATCCAAGGTGGGTACGGTATGCTGTGGGTTCATCTGTAAAAAGAAATAGAATAAGCGTGACTCTTCAAAATAATAACGTTCATGGCGCATTTTACTACCGGCAAATAAGCGAGGACGAATGGAGTGAGTAACGAGCACAAGGTCGTTTAGCGCAGAAAATGCAAAGTCATGTTCTATCTTTCGAATCTCACTGTACGTGCACACACGCATATAGGTACATTTTATTCACCCGGTCAATACTTTTTCTTTTGGCATTCAACACCTTCAATAATTTACACACAAGTGTTAATGCTCTTCACTAAATTATATCGCAGATCGATAAAGGCGGTTCTCCAAGTCAACCGGTGAAAGAAGACTATATAATGTACAACATTTTAGCAATCGTGTGATCGAAAGTTTAAATATCTTTATTCCGCCTTATCTAGATTCTCCATTCGTTATTCATGTAGCAGGTTACGTACACTTTATCGATTTGGACTCATTAAATAATGGAGTTAAATACTTTTCTGGTGAAAAAAGCACGCGATAAAAACAAATAGCGGTGACTTCCTATTTGACAGATTCCGAGAAAACAAAAGAAAAAAAATATTATGTAACAAGAAGCACTGTATAACAAAGCTCAATGGAACGTAGTTCTTTTTTAGCTACCGTCATTACTGTAACAAGTATTTGTTTTTTCTTGATTGATTTGACCGTGAACTAAATATAAAACAGAGCGATTTTTCACTACTTGAAGGGTGTAACGTTTCTCGCGGCACAGACAATTTTCAAATTGGAGAAATAAAGTTCGGCCTTTGCTTGCCTTCACAAATTCAGGCTTGAGCTGTTCCTTGGCCATGAGGTCGGTGAACTTCAGGTTGAGGTCGACACCAACGGCTGCTGCTACCAATCGAACGGAGCGGCAAGGTGCGCTTCCGGGTACATGGTACAGATCGATAGGCATTTTAGATTCTGAAACAGCCAATTCATTCTCCATTATTAATTGTCTAGGTTTATCGATAGGCATCGGTGATTTAGCGAAAAACATCACTTTTATAAAGTATAAATCTGAGGGTTCATTTTATGATGTAAAAATTTGGTTGCAATTTGTATGAAATAAATTTTCATAAAGCTTATTAGCAGGTTTGAAATAAAATATTTTTTTAATAATTGTTTTCCATCGTGCAAACATGCTAATGCTGAAATTTCGTAACCAATGCATAATAGTACATAATAATCTCCAGTAAACGTTTCTATTTCTCTACATTATTCACATGCATGAGGAAAAGCATGCTTGGCGTAATCTTTCAGATATGGGAGCGGTCACAGTATCTTGGATTTTACATATCCTATACGCACTGCGTAACCATTTCTTTTCAGAGACATAAATTTATCAATGACTAATTCGATACATTTCTTTTCTTTCAAATGCGAAACGATAAACTACTAGCGGTATAGGATTCAATCGTGATAAAACTAATTTTGGAATTTTTATATAACTTCAAAAAAATTTAATTTATTACTCCTAATTTATTTCCTGCCCAGGTGAATCTAAAGTTGACGGTATAATTCTGATGAAAAAAAAATTATTATATGGAGACGTGCCATACATTTTTTATCAGTAACCTCACATACTAATATTTGCACACGGGCATTAATAATTTTAAATCCAAAATCATACCATCATATTAAAGAAAGGTATTAAAAAAAATCCTTCTATCTTCGTTTTTTTTAACGATCGTGAAGTATTCGCTGCCAGCGTATATGCGTAGCACAAACTGTAGATATATCCTTGAAAGAAAAAAGGAGGAAAACAAATCGAGAAGACTGATTCGCGATTGTATAGCATGTATACACCTTTCGATTTCTCCCTCTCCATTCGATTCTCGTCCCCGATAATCGCTACGTTGAGACCGATTAAAGCCGGCTAAGGCATTCGTCAGCGACCGGTTCTTGTAATTTTATGTATATAAGTACATTTACGCATTGAGATGCAGGATAACAGCTAAGAAAGCAAACGAGTATGATATGCCTCTCGGTACATTGCGCGGATCTTCGAGGGGATCTGAATCTCGCTGGCAAATGCTATTATTATATGTATGCCTGTAAATAGTCTAATGTGTGTCACGATAAGACGTACGCTCGTAAGATGGGAGGTTTTGCCGCCTCTTAGTTTCGACGCCGTGGAACGCAAGACTCATTAATGCTTGCGAAATAAATCGCGAAGGAAGTGTGATACTCATTAAGTGAGCTCAAGGCTCTTCTGGATGATTCTCCATTCGCGTATAGTCACTGATAGATTCCTAACGCAAGAGGTCATGATTGTAATGGACATTTAACTGTCATTTTTTTGCTTCTACTTCTAGATAATTCTTACGTATGCACATACTAGCGGAATGAATATTATTATTAAAACTTTTTATTAGAATTTCATTTTTTCATGTCAATAGTTTATTTAAAATTGCATAATATTAAAGTAGCGTTGTTATTGTATTGAAGTCAAATAAACGATAAGATTAAAAAAAATCGTATGTCTGGAGATTGAGTAGCTGCCTAAATTGAAGATAAAAATTAATTCACCCAATTAAAATAATAACACCGAATTCATTTTTGATACCGTAGTAAAATTTTTACATTGATCACAATCGATACGGTGGGAATTCTGTTACTATGTCGCTGAATCAAAATTGCAGGAGAATTTTTGGAAGCAGCAAAAAAATGTGTGATTCGCAAGACAAATAATAACGAACTATACTCAAAGTAAACACCAGACTGACGCTTTGACGTGTGACCCTATAATATTAGCAGTGCATACCCAAAATACAATGAAGACACGTTAACCTTGCAATGGAGAATAAAAGAGAAAATCGAAAAAAAACCTGTTACATTGAAATAAACGATATCAATGTGTTAAAGAATGGCGTATACTTACAGTGTAGCTGGGAACTGATGCGAAAGAGAGATACACACACGCGCACGCTTCGGAAGTCGTGGACTGTCTGGCGGAGCTACATTCGCCGGGGCAACGTTATAAACTTACAGTCCCTCATTCCCTCTCTTTCGCCGTGCTCTGCCGGCACTCAACGGAATTATACTGCCTTCTGTATATATATTACTGTATTCGTATACTCATGCACGTACAGTATGTTTATTATTTTTTAATCAATAATTCAGGAAATGAAAGAGGATGAAATTTTAAACAATAAGCTTTTTTTTGTATTTGCTTTGAATCTATATTTATTTATCCAGTTATTTCGAAATTCAAGTAGACCAATCCGGTTACTTGCGTGGCTGGAGTAGGCAAGGTATGTATAGCATGCTGAGCGAGTTCTAGTCCCTCTGTCCGCCTATTTACATTCCTCTTATCAAACGTAAGTTAGTTTTAATTAGTTGCAGATTTTGCACCTATTTCATAATATTCTGAAATATTTGTTAAGATCAAAAAACAAGATTCTTGGTAACATCACCATCTAATGAGCAATTTTTTAAAAAAATAATAAGTTTTTATATCAATGATCTTATTCTGTACCAATGAAAAATATCTCGATTTTCTTTTATAAGTTACATAAAACAATGAGTGCCTAGTCAAGCCAGCAATCAAGAAAAGATCCAAACAAACTCTAAAATGGTCCTCCCTCCGAATATTTTAAAAATTCGATCTAGCGTCTCTAAAAGATTAATGGAGGGTTATAAGACCTATGCTTACGTAGTCAAATATTTGTGGTACTCAGACAATGATATTCAAAAAGCATATACACCATCTGACAATTATACATACATAAATGAACGACGAATACATGATTTCGGGTAAAATGCCAAGTTCTGAGTATACGGGTTATTACACATTTGACATCCTATAGGGAGACAACTAAATTGTGACTAAAATTATATCTGCACACTTTTACATGCTTCATTTTATTGCTTGCGCGTCACTTTTCTGATATGTAGGAAATCCACTAGGTAGTTGAGTCTAGTCATGCGGTGAACCTCACACCTATGCAAACGTCAGATTACGTTGCTTTTTTCATGATGACTTGAGTTTTTTTGTAAATTATTCATCATCGCTTAATTAACACAAATCTACTTTAGAAATACTATCTTTGGAAGCCAATTTGCAGATTTAAACTTATTTAAAAATCGAAGTGGTTTTAGTATTTCTTAAGATTTGCACGATTGTAAATTGCAGCGGTAACTAACTTTCATCAAACTTACTAAAAAACGGAATGACACTGTGTCTCTTCAAATGCTTTCGAGTCCATATTAATTAAAGAATGGGCGACCGAGGGGAGTTATGTGAATACGTGGGTGCAAAGAGTGAGTTTCTAGAGGACTTAATAGGAAAATAGCGTTTGTTAGCGAGTGAAAGCGTTCCGCTTCGCGACAGCCTTGAAATGGTGCGCGCGAACTCAGGATTCTACATCCTCGTAACTGTTGCAACTTCATTTATACATGTACTTACAGGCCAAATAAAATGTTGAAATTTCTGGAAAATTTGGTGATAGTTATGTATAAATAGTTCAAGAATATTAGGTTGTTGGTAAAATAGAGCGTTGTTGTGAGCTATTTTTTAAATAAAGTACTTGTCTTTATAAAAAAAAATAGATTTTGTTTCAAATCTAAATTTTTGGAACCTTATTTGAAAGAACAGATTGCCAACATAGTTAATGTAATTGCAAATTTCAGTCAAAAATTAATCTCTATCTTTTATATTTCGTTAAATGCAAGAACCGGTAAGTTAGATATCTTTCCGACCATAGTACATCCTCTTAATTGTTTAGTATGGTTTCTCAGTTAAGTACCTGCATTGTGTGAAGCGATGAAATTTATTTTGATTAGTTGGAAGAAGATAATGATATCATGCTCTACCTCGATTTTATCAAACATGTCGATGATAATGATTTTTTAAGCGACATGACGGAAAGTGATATTAAATTTAACATCTTAAGAAAGCAAACGTTTTGATTTATGATCTAGTTTATCTTTGAAAATACAAAGTTATTGTAAAAGTTGGCTATAAGATAGGATATAGGTGATCGTAGCTAAAATTTTGCGTGGTTGCTGCCTGCAGTCTGCAAGAGTTTTGCTTAAACGAGAAGGAAGTAGCTTTTCGATAGACTGTACGATAACTGTGTGCTCCCACTCTTCTACGGGATGTTTCTCTCTCGTTCTCTTACCTTCCGTTGTACGTATCTTTTAAATTCGTTGACACAGTCTTATTGTGTATGATATTTCGCAAAACAATGCATTTTCAATTGTAATTACCAAAAATTATGGTAATAGCATTCTCATTTTATGTTTGTACATTGCTTGTTAATTTTTAAAAACACTGCACTAAATATTACTTGGGTTACAGCTGAGTATTGGTTAAAATAGTTTGCTTACCACCATCATATTTTTCTGGCTCACAGTGATCAAGTACTCTGAGATTAAAAAAAATTTTAACTTAAAAAAATCAATTTGCATGAATACTTACTTTTGGTATTTTTATTATAATAATAAGATGTCATAGCAAATATAGCTGATGGCAAATGAGAATGTATAAAAGGTCTGGCTAGTAGGATATTTAAATAAAAAAATTTACTTTTGCTTTGAAATTATTAAAACTCACAATACTATTTAACAAAACGATTATTCATAATTATTATATATACCTAACATTTTTCTCGAACACTTCAGTTTTTATTTAGAACTTATTATTAATATTTTATTTGTAATCGTACTCACATAAACACAATAAAACTCTATTGTAGTTGAGATATTTTTTCTTGCAAATATGGTTTATAATAATTAGCTTTTTGATCAAATATGGAAATACGGCTTTCCATTTGCTTCATTCTGGCTCCGAGCTTATCAGATGCAAATGCAGCTCGTTTTTCTGCCAATATATTTTTAATCTATAAAAAGTAATACGCATATTATTTAAGTGTTGCGAGAATTCACTTACAATTTTAAACACAAAATATTATTACTTGTTCTAGTTGTGTTTTCTGTCTGACTTCTGCAGCCAATAGATCAAGGAGATATACGAAAGTTTCAGTGGTTCCCCCAAGTCTATAAAAAGCAGATTAATGTTGAGAAATGGTTTCAAAAGATTGTATATTATATAAGGAAATACCTTGATTTTATTTGATCGAATTTATCTTTGATAAAGTTCAAACACAAATTTATACGTTTATCGTCTCCGGATGGGTACAAGCAGACTGATTTCAAAACAGACATAACGTGCTTTTCTGGAATTATAGAATCACTTGAAATTGTCATATTAAGAAATTGATTTAGAAGGGTTGCATTTTCTGAACAAGCTAAATATATAAGTGTATCCTCAGAAAAATTCTGCTGATATTTTTTAAACATTTTCATCCAAATTATTTCGTTTGCTCCGTTTAAACCAACACATTTTGACCATTCTTGCAAATCATCTGCGCCTCTATAAAATTTATACGTTTAAGATAATTAAATATATATAAATCGATATATATCGATTAAATTTTCATTGCCCTGGTGGAAAAAAAAATGTCTCCCTGATAACAAGATATTGCAAACCATCTTAAAGTAAGAAATGTTTAATACTACTGGTTACTTTGTAGTATTGTGTGAAACACTTTTTGCCACATTCCTAACATGCTTATTACATTCAGTTAAATTTAAAGTACACAGCTATCACCGCAAGTAGAAACATTAGCACAGAACGACCAGAATTTGTGTAACTTGTTGCGAAAATGTGAGTCGCTCACGCTCTCTATTTTCAATCTGTCAAAACTAGTCAACAAATCTCACACTTATTGTTTACATTTATTGTTTACCCATGCATGCTTTAGAAATGCTGTAAAAAGCGTTTTGTCAAGGGGTAAAAATGGATAATTTGTCTTAGCGATTAATTACTCTACTGGTCATATATAACATTTTCATTTCTGCCAGGGTGTCGTGAAATAAATTTTAAAATAATTTTTAAAAAAAATTTCTAATCTAGTTATTTGTTGATAGTTACTACTAACAATTTAGACTTTTTATTATCCAAATAAGCCTCCAACTTTTTCGTGGCATTATTCCAACATCTTTCATATCCAAAGTAACAAGCCCAGTGATTGCTTATTCTTCTTAGTAATAATGTAGGAAAATCATCATCTGGTCGATCTTCAAAACCGATTTTATCAACCAAAGGTACTATAAGATGCAAGCTGAATTTCTTTAATGCAAAATGATGGTTAGTTAATAGGTTTTCAAGGCTAGCTGTTTATGAATTAATACTAAAAATATTTACCTTCAAGCTATCATATGCATTTGTATTTGATAGATGGTAATTCAGAAAACTAAATATAAATTGTGCATCATACCATGGAATATAATCCGTTTCTCGTTGTAAATAGGATGTAAGATTAAGAAAAATACTCATGTCCAATTGCCTCTTCAGAGAAAACTGTATGGCATCATTAATAATTTGTGCGCGATTGACAGGTGCAATTTTATAATAATTTTCGCTATTTAAAAATGCTGCTAAGCGTTTATAGTTTTCTTGGTCATATAAAACTCGATAATATCCTATTCAAAATAGCGTATATTATTTACACTTATCAATATATAAATATATATGTATAGACATTAATAAGTAAAATACTTGCCTGTTTGCTGAATGTTAAAAATAACCCAATCTTTAGGATCAACGCCGTCTATAATCAATCGTCTTGAGTCTGGTTTCAACCAGTGACTGGGTAAGGTATTGTTGAAGTCTAGCATACTTAGAGTTGCGAAATTTATTGGAATCCACCATTTGCTTGTGATATTATTTTCGGTTAAGCCAAAAAATGTAGCTGCTGGTTTTTGGGTCACTTTTATTGAGCCTGACGTGTAGTTCCTCGTTACATTTATTACTGGATAAAATTCAGTATTCGTCCACGTTTTCATTATTTCTGTGATGTTTATATTTTCTAATTTGGGATTTTTAGAAGCATCCACAGCTTTCTGAATAGCTCTCCAAAAATCACGGGGCTTTACAGCTCTATATTTACTATTTTGAAAACGTAATTATATAAACACTGATTACCTTTTATTCAAAAACTATTTTATCGGTTTTTATTATGTCTAAGCTTACTTGGTCTCAAGAAAATTCACAATTCCCGATTGAAAAGTACTTTCCGATATAAAGTGTGACATCATTCTTAGTATGGATGCACCTACAATAGTGAAATAGGTTTCTTGTATTACGTATATTACTAGTGTTATATCGATATTATGCTATACAATATGAAATTAATTTTCATGTACTCATTGAAGTCGAAGAAACTGATCGTCTCAATAAACATTGAATGTCGTTGGGATTTCCCAATATGTTTTTATTTAACGGTGGACTATCTGTAATTTTGTTAGGGATAAATGATCTACGTTGCAACTCCCAAACAACAAATATCTCTTTCAAGCGCCAATCAGGCATCATCTGGTAAGAAAATAACACAGCATAATTTATCACAATTTTTCTTGTATATATAAAAATGCACTACTTATATATAAATAATTGATTTTTGATAAGCTTAAACCTATTAGTTGAATGTGCGCACCGAGTTACCTTATCGGCCAAATAATATTTTATGTATTCAGTAAGCCCTTCGCTTAACCACATATATTTCCAGGAAGTAGGACTAATAAGTTGATTGAACCACTGACTGGCAATATCTCGACAGGCTTGTAGAACCACATCCTTCTTTTTCTGAGGCCCAGAACGTTCGTTATACAATGTATGAGATTTTCTGAAAGATGAGATTTTAAAAAATTGAATAAGTTCTCAATGATTTACGTGTTTTTAAAATATGTGATTAATTTAGAGTAAAAAATACTTTGATGTGATGAAACCCAGGGTAGCAGAAAATGAAACCTCTGTTTTTTCTGGAATGACAAGATTAATGAATGTATCCAGCGGATATTTAAGTTTAGTGTATTCTTCCAATATCACCATTGCTTTTTCGTGTGTAACTTGGGTCAAGTTTGTCAAGCTTAAGTCGGAATCTACAGCATAAGTGGTATAGGTTTTGTTTGCCTTAATTTTCGTTGCGTTCTTCATGTTGCTTAGAACTGCAAAATTAAGTTGATAAGTTGAGATATTTTTTAGAGGATGAAAATGAGACCATCGTTGCCCTTCTTTATATTCAATATAATTTTCAGGCGTGTTAGCCATAATAGTAGTAAAGTTTAGAGAAGTTTGCATGGTTAAAAAGATTTCTGCCTTTATGGAAGGATCATCTCGACATGGAAAAATTCGACGAGCAGAAGTAGGAAAAAAGTTTGTCAGTAGCATCACTCTAAAATATGCAGTTGTATTATTAACAATTGTAATTTTAATAATCAATGTATAAATTGACCTACCTATTTTCGCCATCAACATCTTTGTAAAATTTTCTGTAAATGCCTACAGAATCAGAATTTATTGCTCCTATATAATTAATTTCAAGAGTATAGCGTCCAGGTTTCAAGAACCGATCAAATTTTATTGTCACTGTTTGCTCTTTTTGATGATACACAAATCCTGACGGTCTAACAGTTTCGGATGAATCATCTAATGTTTCATCTGAGTCCTGCAATGAACTCGTGCCATAGTCAATATTTGTCACGGGTTTTAAGACATTGTAACCTTCGTTCAGACTTCCCTTTAAAGTGAGGTAAACGCCTTCTTCACAAAACACGAGTTCCTGAGAATGCAATGATAGATTTTTTGTTGGTTTCAATATCAGAAGATCTGTATGCACATAGCCACTAAAATTTCCACTACCGATACAAGGATCCAAATAAACTTGGTACCGTAGAGGCTTACTGTTATTTAAAAATCTGTAAGCCTCTTCTTCAATGTTATCGAGATAGTCTCCACAATAATTTTCCGAAGCTGTTGTTAATAATGAATAATTTGTAAATATTAAAAAACATATAATACACTTTACACCCATCATCTTGCTCAAGCTACTGACGAATGTCGTTTGACACATTTCTTTAGATCGTGCGGTACCTGGCAGTGCACTTATTGAATTAACCCTGAACGAATAATGAAATATGCCGAGACCTAGTAAAGATTAATGCATTCAAGATGCATAAACGCTTTAAATTTAATCCAACATTGGAGAATTAAATTCTTTTTCAATCAATAATATTATTAAAAAGTAGTTTTAACTATGAATCAATCTTTTCGGTTTCATGAATAAATTAAAATTTTTAATTTTATAATTTTATAATTTTAATTTCAAAGTAGCTTACCTACCTTTTTGTTACTGATTCAAATAACAAAAAATCGATGTGCGGTATTTTTTCGATTAAAGGGGTACATCTATTCTTACATAAAAGTAGATCAAGTTCAAGTATTCAATGAAGTTGTTATGATTTCCATTCAACTATCCTGTCGTGTTGCAATGACGTCAAAACTAATGAATCTAAGGTGACAGTACCTAACTTTGAATAAAATTTATACAATTCACTTGTAGAATTAAATGTTTTTGTTTAACTTATATAAGTAGATTGTTTTCAGCAAATTTAAAATTTAGTCATCAAAAACTTTTTAGTTTCAAGTCTATAATTTTATTGTATATAAATAGGATTAATAAACCTTGCACGATCCTACACAACAATAATTTTGGTTTCAGTAGAAAAATAGAAACCAGATGCAAGAAGAATCCACTTGATTCAAATAGAAAATAATTTTTTCTGAGTACATAGATTTTATCTTTTTGAATGAAAAATAAAATCTATTTTCGTGGATTCTACTTAACAGAAGAAAATCGCAATTTGATTCTAGAATCAATATACTTCTATCTGCAACTGAATGATTTGTACATGATTCAAATAAATTTTTTTAAGATTATAGAATTTTTTATAACTGAGTGTAAAAAACTCGACTTTAGATGCCTGTTTAGCGTGCGTAAAGTACCCATTTTTTATTAGTGCGTAAAGTGCTTACTTTACACACTGAGCGTGTAAAGCGCTTTACTTTACGCACTCGTGAAAAAACATATTGATTACTTAACCCACACTAAAAGGGCATCTAGAGTCGAGTTTTACGGACTCACTTATAAAAAATATGGTTTAACACATGTGCGCGAAGCAGGTGAACCTCGCACGGATGTATTGTCACCAGTGCCAGAATCGCCTGCTCTACGCTGCACTAGTATGGAAATATATTATTTCGTCACCACAAAGCTGTTAAATTTTACGACCGTAAAAAAAAATTTTTTTGGAATCATAGACGAATCTTATTTTTTGTACGGTTTTAAGTTTGTAAAATTCGATTTTATACACAGTCCGTAATCAACAAATTCAATTTATTAACTTAAAATGGCTCATTTTAGAATTTTTCATTTATTTTACGGACTGGTCGTGATATCGAATTTTACGGCTCTGATACCAAAAAATATTATACTTCATCGAAAAAGCTTTGTTTTTCTATAACTTCATTATTTTTCATAAAAACATTTTTATTGCGTCAAGCAGTATCCTCCAGTCACGAATGGAGTTTTCTTATAGAATCAAATTTATCTACTTGATTTTTACTTTATTAATGCAGTTGACAACATATCATTTGAAACAGTGTAAGAAATCTTTAATGCTTTCTGGTTTTTTTTCATTTTACAGGATACACACAAGTAGGTCCTTATACTTTTAAGACAAAAACCAAACTACCGCGAGTGCTTCGTTTTATTAGATTTCAGAAATATACACCCTTAAAGGCCAATGTTACGCGACGTAAATAATTTTAACAACAAATTTTAACAAAATTCTGCGTTAGCTTTCAAGCCTTTACATATAAATATATATTTTATACGCAATATCAAATATTATCATGTGGGATATTGAACTATTAAAATTAATTAAAATTTATTCAAAACAAAAATTATTTAATGACTTTATTTTTAAAAAAAGTTGAAATACTCTGTTTTACTTTAGATACTAACCGTGTTCAAAAATGATTTTTAATTCTCACAAAATAGTGCATCATGATCTGTAAAAAATATTTTTCCTCCTTTATAATTGTAATAAAGATTCTTTATATTTTTTTTCCTTGTTAAATGAATACACCTAAACCACTATTCTTTGGACTATACCTTACCATTTCAAAAAGCTTTAAGCTGTGACTTAAAAACTATTGGAAATAGCATTTCCACAAAGTTTTCGGATAATGAGATATGAAATTTTTGTGAACATGCCATTTCAAGCAGTGTTCCTTGCGAAATAGCGGACCTAGTCCAACGAATGCAATAAATTATTCATTTTGAATAAACTTAAATGTTTTTCGCTGGAATCAAAATATACATAATATTCTAATGTTGGTTAGGTGGGATTACATCATCCCGTTAATAATAAATAATGAATACTAAGTGAAATGAACCTAAGTGAAATGTTGATGGATAGAAATTACTTATTTTCAGTACATTATGCAACTAGTGATCGAAGGAGATTATCTCAACGAGGGTTAAGAATGCCGCCCGAGCGAACCGAGTCGAATATATTTAAGCAAATATGAGCCCTTTTCTCCTTTTAAAGATACTTATACAATAAAAAACGTATAATCTATTGCAATGTGCTAATGGTAATTTCATTTAAGCTTTTAAGAATAATGAAATGTCTATATAACATATTAAATCATAATATTCAATATCATTATAGTAATAGATCTTAATATTTTCTGAATGCAAGTACACAATGATTTTGTTTCAATAAGGAATTTTTATAATTACTGTACTAGATATAATTTTGCAAATAGACATGCATTTCGCAGATATGTAAAATCTATTTTTAGATTTAATTTATGTAAGTAATTTCCGAATCATAATTGATTAGTTAGCGTTTACTTTCTGAAAATTGATTGGATTTTCTTTTAATTTTGTTTTGATTATTCATAATATGTATATAACGGGAAGTAAATCATTGCAGTAAAATAACAATAAATTTTTAAAACGCTAATCATTGTTTACATGTAATATAATATACAAAATAAGTAAGTATGAAATATTTACTATAAAATATTTGTTTATTATTATTACAATCAGTATCATTAATAATATTAATCTTATTTTTATACATTAAAAAAGTCTAGGATATAATTATCGTATTTTATTTTATAAATAAGTGACACATTTAATTTAATAAATTAAATTTAAATTCAAATTTAACATAAATTAGTGATGAATGTATCGATTTTCATAATTTATTTAGCAGTCACGAAAATGGTAACTAATAATATTGAAATAACACTTAAAGATCCTGAAATGACTCCAACACCCCCTTTTGGAGGGTCAGGGGTAGGCGCTGGCGTTTGTTCTTTTGCCCAAGATTCAATTGTATCTTTGTTTTTATTTAGCCAATCAATATTGTTCTCAGCTGATTTAATTGCATCTTCAATTAATGTTTTCAAGGAAGCTTCCTTCTGTTGTACATCTTTCAGCTGAAATTGTACATGAGTTAACAAAAAAATCAACATACACATCGTTTGGTTAATTTACCTTTTGCAATTGAGCTGCTGACGTGATGTGTCTACCTAAATTGTTAAAGTATTCACTAATGCGTGGTCTGTCTTTGACGAGAAGAGGAATCACATTTTCAGTCAAAAAGTCTATAACAACATCAACACCTGTACTGTGTTGGAGGACGCTATTTACAACTTTAAATGAATCATTCAGAGGTGCAGAGGTGTATGTTAGAGATTCCTCCAAGTATTGTTTTAAAATTGTATCATTAGCCGAGCATCCTAAAGCTTGAATCAGTCGGGTTGCCTCAGTGGAGTCACTGGTGTTTTTGCACATTTCCAATACTTTTTGCCATACATCGAATTCTGCATTCCGTAAACCATAACACAGAATAACTGGTTTTAAATCAGGTGAAATCCTGTAAAAAAATTTTTTCAATAAATATTGAAGCTGAATTTTTTTAATTGAATAACACTGATTCTCACGAACCAAATCAAATACTTTTAATAAAATGGTCATTTAAAATAATTTGATTTGTGAGGATAATTTTTCATCCCACTAAATGTAATCTACGAATATATATTTCAATAATGAATTTTCTTTTCTCTTTTGTCTCTAATTATTTTATTGAAAGTCGATCGCGGGTGGCCTGTGATTTAATTTTTTTTTTAAAAATTATATTTAATCTGCGTTATGTTTATAGGTTATAAATAAAGAATATGTCACTTAAATGTCAGCATGCGAATAATATAAATTTTACGAACTTGTTGGATTCGAGCCACTCTTTTACTTTGCTATGTGAGTGGTCCAAGCAATTTGGATCGTCAGCTAAGCAAGCCCATTTAAGAACCTGGATCCTCTTAAGCTTAGTCAAGTGTTCATCCTTGTCAGTTTCGTTGAATTGAACGGCGTCGACTAAAGCTTTTGTCGTAGTCAAAATATATTTCTAAAAAAAAGCACCGTCATCAGTCAAATTAATTATTATTTAAAATCTATTATGTAAATTTTATCTTGTAATTACCTTGAATATTGAGTAATGCTCAGTGTTGATGAGTTTATTATCTAACCACGACAATATACGAAATCCTGGCACCCATGCAATGTAATCTGTTTCATTCTTTAAGTGGCTCGTCAGACTCAGAAGAGTTTTAACATTTAATGTTTCTTGTTTCACAAAAGCTAATGCATCATTCATTAATTGGGCACGATTTAACACATCGATATTAGAAGAATCATTGGTATTAAGATAGTTAATGATCAGTTCCCAGTTTTTGTCGTCATAATTTACGCGATAGTAGCCTATTTAAAAGTATTTGATTAAATAATTTATTAGGCATATTCATTTATTTTGTAAAAAAATGTACTTGTACGAACCAGTTTGTTGTTTGTTTAAAATTAACCACTGTTCTGGTTTAAGAATGTCTTTTTTAAGTGTTATTTTCTCTGATTCTTTTTTCAACCAATCACTGGCTTTCGTATCTGTAATCTGTGGTTTTTCCTGAGTTATGTAGTTGATAGGTATATGCCAAATATTTTTCTTTTCTATTTCTTCTTTACTAGCATTGTATGTCAAAAATGGTGCCTGTGTTAAGGTAATATCGCTGTTATTATAATTTCTCTCAACTGTTACAACAGGGTATCCTTTAAAATTAACCCAGGTATTCATGATTTCTGGAACATTAAGATTAAGATTTTCTTCTTTTACGACCTTTTGGATGGATTTGAAAAGTTCATCGGAAGTTGCTACGTTAAACTTGCTGTGAATAAAATGGTATGTATTTGTAATTGTAATATGTATTCAGAATTTAATTTTAATGACATTAATAAAGCTGGTATGCATTAAATAGTTTACCGATCATTTAAGTATTGTCTAAGGCCTTTTTTGAAAGTATCCTCGGTAAGAAAATGCTGCATCATACGGATTACAGCACCACCTGTAAAAGAACCAGACTATGAATAATATAATGACATAAAGTCAGAAAAAGTAAAAAAATTATTACAAATATTGAATTGAAAAGGTGATCTCATCAATATCTCTAAGTTTGATTAACGATAAATAAATGCCCAATGTCATGAGTCATCTAAGTGGTAATTTATGATTTACTTTCTAAGATCACTATCAGCATATGTCAGAATTTAAAGATTTAAGATATCCTCAATTTCAGTTAACTAATTCAGTGTGCAAGAATGACTATTACATACTTTTTTGATATGAAATCGCGTCAAAGATGGCGCTTATCTCGTTTGGACTTTCCACGTCTACATTCATTGGATGTGTTTGATTTGTACTATCAAATTCCATTGCGGTTCCTTGTATAGAATTTACTACCGATTGTTCAATTGAGCGCCACTCCGATTCAACCTAAAAGTCAAATTACAAAAAAAAAATAACAACAATTATTCATGATGCTTTATTTGAATTTATGATTCATTCGTTAAACATTTTCATACTTGTTCAGTAATGTAGCTCTGGAAGAAAGTGGCAAATCCTTCGTTGAGCCATAAGTCTCTCCACCATTTTGGACTAACGAGGTCTCCGAACCATTGGTGAGCAAATTCATGAGCAATTGTCTCCACAATATTTTGCTTTTCATTTGTCGTCGATGCATTTTCGTCGAAAAGTAAAGATCGTTCGCTGTCGAGAAACATAACTTTATAATACAAAAGGAAACCAAAAAACCATACAGTTTATTATATTACCTGTAAGTTACTAAACCCCAATTTTCCATTGCACCGGCATTGAAATCTGGTATTGCGATTTGATCCATTTTTGTTATGTGTTTACTAAATGGTATATCTGTAAATTTGCCCAATTTCTCCAATAATTGCTGTCCTTTTTCGAGTGCCAATTTACCATTTTTTATAGCGCTTGGCTTAGCATGCACTATGAAATTCTTGTTGTCATTTGATAAGCTTTCGAAATCAGAAACCACAAATGCTAGCAAATATGATGACATTTGAGGTGTTTTCTGGAAAGTCGTGCGGACCATTTCTGTATTATTTTCAATATGCGTTGTTGTACCGGGTGTATTGGCAATAGCTGTATAATTTTTATGATGTACAATGGTAAGATCAAATTCGGCTTTGAAATGTGGTTCATCGAAACATGGTAGCGCAAGACGTGCACCCACTGGTTCGAAATGTGTTGCTGCAAGCCATCTACAAGTGAAAAAGCCATTTTATCATAATATCATTGATTGAAGATTTAAGTACACTTAGACACGTTAGAATCCGTGATTTTGTGATTTTAACGGCAATGTAAATTTAAGAAACTTGTGCGTTTGTAGTGTGGTCGCATTATTACAAATAATTTCCCTGGTAGAACATTGACGAGTTCGGCTGGTTTTATATCCAGCCGTTAGCCAGTTTCGACTAGCCAACATTTAGAGTTTCAAATCGTCAAATGCTCGGTAATGACCAGTCAAGACTAAACGTCAAAAGTAAACAAGAGTCGAGAGTAGCTTTTTTAAGCATAACCTCAATATTTTATGCATTAAACGCCAAATTTTTAAGTTTAATATATCAAATTAAATATGGTAATATACATATTTATCTGACCAATAATATTTATGTATATTATTAGATATCAATATATCAGCTTAAAATGGAATAAATTATAATTAATCAGCAAATATATCATTTTAAAATAGCCGAGTCCTTAGCCAGTTTGCGTTTCAAAACTGTGGCGAAATAGACAGGGTTATTCGTCTGCTAGACGGG